>JAVQKC010151287.1:0-53497 GCA_036025475.1 Philypnodon macrostomus | reverse complement strand
GTATTGTTCGGGACGTATCTCATGTTCCGTGGTGCCCCACATAAGTCTTAGACTTAATTTCTTATACGATCAAGTTAATAAACATACACATAACATCACGTGTTTGCACGCTACAACAGGTATAGTGCCGCAAACATCCCTGTAGGCATGACAATACACCCGAATTGGCAAAGATGACTCCATTTAGGCAGTTACTGTAATGATTATGCCACGATCTGGGGTTTGATTGAAAAGGGATGCAGTTTATTTAGTCACGCATAAGTGCACATCTCATCTTAGACCTGAAAGAACACATTATTATTGAAATCACACAACTGCCCTGTTTAAATATTATATTTACTACCTTTGAAAAGGAAGGATGCAGCTGGGGCTTTTTTACTTTGTCTTTTGAGGAGCACATCAAATCAGAAGAAGTAAATACAAAAGTCAGATGTAATTAAATAAACCAGCTTTGTTACATTGTGTTCAATAAATTATAGCCTATTATTAAGAGTAGTTCAAATGTACCTTAACTTTGACTTTAACTTGAGGACTTTAGTGGATTAATTATGTTTAATTAATTACAGAGAAATTAATGATAATTGCATTTCAATTGACAATTCCTTGATTTCTGTCTTTGTCATGAGGGCTGTTGACGTAGTGTTAAAGTTCCAGTTCTGTGAGTGTATTATAGGCTACATACAATGAGTGTTGTAATCTGTTATCTTATTTGAAGCTGTTCCCTGTTAAAGGCAGGTCTAAGTTGGTTTCGCACAAGGATTCTCAAATGGTGGGTCAGGGCCCAAAAATAGTTTAGACATTTAAAAAGGTCCAAATCAAAGCTTGGATAAGAGCTTGCACAGTCCTGATACAAATAAATATGGTGTAGCCATCTGTCCAGTTTTGCTATTTACCACAATTAATTTATTACAAAGTTTCAGATTAAAGTGGTATATACAGGATTTTCAGCAAAAATAACATTAAATAACATTTATTTCACGTTTTTGTATGTGTAGCCCATGTTGTGATGTGCAAAATGAGCTCTGTTTGGTCGTCCATGGTTACCTCAGTAAACATGACACTATATTGTGGACCTGCAGGGTCGGATTCAGCGCGAAATCTTGTCGACTAACGTTAGCTTAATTAGCTAACTGATACACGCTGCTCTGGAGATGGCGAATGTTTTGCTTTGGCTGCTGTATTTTGTTGATCGCTTTGTAAAACATGCGGTGGACTTTAAAAATGTAAATAAATTTGATCACCTCTGCCATGGAGGTAATGTTTTTGGTTGCACCTGTGCACGTGCGTGTCTGTTAGCAACTTTATGCAAAAACGATTTGGATGAAATTTTCAGGGAAGATCAGGGATGACACAAGGAAGAAGTGATCATATTTTGGGACTGGATCAACGTCTGGATCCAAGATTTTCACAAAGAATTTGTCATCCACTTTAATGGGCCATGGCCTCCTCCCCTGCGCCTTTGGCCCTGTGGTAAAGTCACAGCAGAGGAAGTCAGGAAATTATGCTTTAAAAACACCAGCACATAAAAATCAAAACATACACAACAGCTTGCAGATTGCAGCCTCTGTTAGTGTCAACAAAGACTAGTACGTCCCATTGCAGATGTCAAAAATAATGTGCTTATTTTCAACTCACTGACTTCTTTTACTAGGCTTTACGTTTTGTAACCTGTCATTGCATTAATATGTTTTGAATGATTTTGAATTGCTGCCATTACTAGAAAGAAAGATAAGTCACTATTTTGTCATTTTTTTCTAGAGGGGTGTCCAGTCCCACAGAAGGTTCTATTTAGAACTGTTTATTTTTGGAGTGCATATTGGTGAAATTAGTTACCTTGGTGGAGGTCTGCAGTGTATACAGTGCTTTCTAGTTTTGTAACAATACTTTTACCTGAGTAGAATTTTTGGTTAATCTACCTACATCAAGATTTTTGTCATCTAAACTTTACTCTTACATGTAACATGAGTAATGGTTTTGAATATCTACTTTTTGTAAAGTTATTTTGTAGTAACCCTATACTGCTACTCTACCAGCTCTGTCCCATGTGAACAGTACTTGACAATTAAAGGTGCTTCAGACCCAGTCTTGAGGATAAAAATACTGTCATATTTTTCTCTCTTGTGGTTGTCTAATGGCTTCCAGAATCTCTCGGCTCTACAGTGTGAATCTGCTTCTACTTGTCTTTCATGTCGGGAAAGCTACAGCGGGAGACAGAGACAAGAGATCCTGATGGGTGCTAAGCCTCATTAGGAGTAATGAAATTTGACCTTGATCTCGGGGAGAGCAATCCCCTCGCAGGCCTACCACCACTATTATGAGTCATGAGGAGATTTGAGATGGGCCTTTAGAGCACACACAAGCAGCTTATAAGCACTGCCGATCAAAAAAGGTCTGGGTTCAGCCGTGGGGCTATTGGAGCCGAGTTAAAAGCGGTGTGTTGCTGGTTCCACCCGTTATAAAAGGCTTAAGTAAACAAAAGCTTTGAATATGCTTCTTTTATTGCTAAACGCAAACTTTCTGGGCTTTCAAAGACACATTTTCTTTCATTCACATATTTTCCAGTAATGCTGTATGCTGGGGTGCTGACCTTTTCAGGAACTGAAAAAGCTTCACATTTCTGTGTACATATAGGTCCAGAAACCCCACCTAACTTCTAGGTTCTAGTTTCTGATAAATGTATTGTAAGCTATATCTAAGGTCCCCGTGTTCTGACTGTTGGCTTTAGTCTAGTCGACTAACAGTTCTATTGGCTCTGTAAATGTAAATGCATCTCCATTGCTGCCTATGAAGTTTGGGAGAAAGAGAATTGTATGTTGTGGCTCCTGCTAATACTAAGGGTGGTGGATGCAGGCTTGTGTTGTGTCTGGGGAATGCCGCCTAAAGGAATATAATTATTCAAATTTGACTGTTTTTCTTCCTTTGACTGTACCTTTGCTTTGAAGAAGGGCTAGGCCTGTGTTTTATTTAGATTTATTCACGACCCCAGTGAGAGAACAAAGGAAGTAAATTTCTCACCTGTGGTCAAAAACCACTAGGCTTCTCTCAGTAAATGTATACAATCTTCTATTATTT
This sequence comes from Philypnodon macrostomus, assembly GCA_036025475.1. NCBI lineage: Eukaryota > Metazoa > Chordata > Actinopteri > Gobiiformes > Eleotridae > Philypnodon > Philypnodon macrostomus. The sequence continues at coordinate 50,425 of JAVQKC010151287.1, read as the reverse complement.
TATTTCAAGGAATCCTAAGTCACAGCAGGTGAGGCAGTTATATGTTAAGGCAACTATACAAAATAAAGTTTACTCTGTATGTTATAGCCTCCAGACACCGATGAAGGTTTAACACAATACGAGATACTTAGCCTTCAGTGGTAAGTCACACTTAATCCGTGCATTTGTTTGGAAGTCTGTCAGGGTTTTCTAACAGCTCTATGCCTGAGGTAATCTCTTTTAAACTTATCAACTCCTGGCACACAAAGTTCCCAAACAGCCTTTCTGGTGCACACACATTCGGCATATGGAATGGCTTCACTAAAAGGTTGCATTAATAAGATTCTTGCCTAATAAATTAGACAGACATTACTGTAACTCCCATTTGCAAGCTGCACAAGAAACTCATTTTTCAAGCTTAGCCTATTTCATGAGGCATTTAGGGACTATATGTTGCAGTCGATGAATTCTCAACCACCCTTTTCCCTTCCACCCAATTCCCTCCTATAGATATTTTGACTTTTATTGAATTAGAAAAAAAAAAGTTATTGTAGTAGCCTACAACAGCTGATTAAGGATTGAAAAACTTTCAAGTGTGTGATTGGCAGAGGCTGTGTATTTCGATGTGTTGAAGTCATAAAAAACCAGGACTATTATATGATGACTATTATATGATGTAATGGCGACGTAGCAGTATGACCTTAATCATTAAATGACTGCATACATATTACTGCATTGGCACTCTGATAGGGCCACTGTATTATAAATAGAGCATTTATCACTGAGAGCCTGTTGCCGCGGTGATAGTTGATTAGGCTGCCATCCTCCGATTTTTTTCATTTTGTAGCTGTCACAAGGGCCTGCTGCTAATCGGCTAACTGTGTACATCCACTCAACCTCACAGGAATCTGGTGGAGCTATTTCCTCTTCCATTCAATTAATCAATTTAATCATGATCTGCAGTCACTAAGTTAATGACTGCTCCATACATTAGTGCAGAGGATGTCTTATGTGTGTGTTTGGGTTAGTGTGTATGGCATTTTGGTGAGGTCTCGATTGACTCACTGGAGGGAGAGCTGCTTGAGCTTTGATGACTTTTATAATTACTAGAGACATTTATTCACAAATGATGGGAGCTATTATACAAAGCTTACTACTCTATGGCACAGCAGGAGATGGCAATCCTGCTGATATGCATATTCATGTTTTTGCACAGAATGTTTAAGCTATAATAGAACTAGAGGCATATATGTTGTATTGAAGGAGCACCCAAAGGTGTCATTATCGTTTCATATTAGTGTAAAGAAATGACCTCTAATTAATACAATGTATGTGTTCATTTGTTATGTAATGTTTATGTTTATGTAATGTGTTAAAAATCTGATACATTCACATATAAAAAGGTATTCAAAATTTGTATTATACCTGTCTTCTAGCCAAGACCAAGACTTTTAGGGTCCAAGACAGAGTCAAGACCAAGGCACATTGAGACGGACCAGTTCAAGACCAAAGTTCAAAAACGATAAAAGCTAAATAATACGTCATGGCACAAATTATAATGATTTCAATTTAACAAATGTTTGGTTCCTGGGGAGCGTTGTTTTGTTGAGAACTAAAAAATGCAATCGGCACAATTACCACTAGGAATTGCCAAAATCCTTATATAACTACTGCATAACAGGTTATATTAAATTTGGTAACTTGAATTGAGGTGTTAAAACTTTCTTTGCAGAAATGATGTTTTTCCACATCAATAAAAAGCTGATGGAAAAATCACTTTGGTTTCACACTAAAAATACATCTCTTTAAAGGACAATGTTTAAAATGCATGGCTAACGTCTAAATATATTCAGCAGTGTATTAATGACAAGTGTGTCCATGGATACTATTGACTCCATTACCCAGAGTAATCAAGACTTTGATGTTGAGGGACTGAGACCCACAAAAGGCTGCTTAATGAAATTGTGGCACTCAATTGAAAAAGTGGTGGAAAGCATTGATGAAGAGGGCCTAATGAGGGCATGGATTAACAGCCCCTGGTTAACTACTGAAGAATAGTAATAGCCCTCCCAGATGTGAGAAATACACCCCCCATGTGGATATCTTTAATCCAGGAAATCCTATGGGAAGATTTAAGTTCATGTTAATTTGTTACTGTATTTTATGGCTGCCTATGTCAGCAAATGTGTGGCCTTTAGATCATTCTGAACTAACCAGGAGAGCAGCATATAGGAAAAAGTGAGATATAAAAGATGGTGTTCACGTATGTTCACAACATTCTATAGACACTTTCAGTTTGGAAACAGAACTGGAGGCAAGACCATAATACATTGTCAATGGAGAAATTAGAATTAACCTAAAAATATTGCAAATAATTAAGATGGTTTTTACAAATGACAACAACTCTGCCACATGTAGGTAACATGTAGTCAATGTGTTTATTTAATGTACGTATTAGTAACAGTTAATTCTTGATTTTTAGGTTTTACTGGAGAAGTCCTTACTTTCTGTTGATGACCACAATAGTTTTTTTTATTGTATGCTGAGAATTATTTCATCCCTCACCAGAAACACTACTGTTTTAGTAAAGTTAACTCACTTTTGCTCCAGTCGCCTCCATTCCAGAATTTTGAACATTCCATATGGCACACATTTTAAAGAGTCTATATAATAGTGTTTAATTGAGCTGGAGGCCTGGCACCAAATTGTTTGGTAGAAACTCTTCCTGAAGCGTCAAAATATGGATGTTTTAGTTTGTTTTATGGTTGATACTCAACCTTAAGTCACTGGGCCTGTCAACATGAAACAAAAAATGTAAAGTGTGTTTTCACTAGAGCGATATTGTTCAATCATGCCTGGGCCAGTAGACAGGCTTTTTGTGGTAAATACTGTCCACTAATACAATATTTCTGGCCCCTGCCCTCAATCTGACTTTTTGATAGTCAAATTCTTGGATGTGAACAGAACCTATTTGCTGATGAAGCTATAAAATGTAATTCTGAAAAGAAGCAAGCAGTCCAAACCGCTGATATCTTCAAAAGCAGCAGAAATATCCCCTCTTTTACCAGCTCACAGGTGGTTTGTCAGGATAGTTTACAGCATATTTATTCAGATGACCCTAATGTCGGGCCATTTTAAATTGCTCACCTGACCCGTGGTCTACAATAGCATCACGGTGGGCAGGCGTTTTATCGACAGCGGCGCACAGGCAGGCGGAGGTGCAAAGGTCTGCCCGGCACTGATAAGAACCTCACCAGAATAAAGGTGCAGCTAGGGCGAACAAAAGAGACCATGAGAAATGTGGAGGACGTGTACACATGCAAATCTGACCACCCCTGTCTTCTGGCTTGAGGAAATGTTTAATTGCTTAATTCTTGGTTTTTATCTTGTGTTTGTTTTGCAATGTGCATTGTACCCGTTTTCTATTTCAAAGGCTAACACTGAATAGTGCTGGTATTTCTGCTAGCCACGTTATTCACCAGTTATTACAAAAATGTCTCACAATTTCAATGTTAGCAGTCTTTTTTTAACTATACTGTATTTAGCTGTATGTTCTCTCAGATATGTTGCAGTATTGCACTTTTGGATACTATAGTTGAATGTATAGAAACAGGTTATATGGTCAAATAGTCAAACTTTACTATAGTACAAAATCTACAAAATCAGTATCTTTCAGAACAAGTAATAGGTCTGGAAACTCATCATTAGAATTACCTTAATACTAATGGTTATACAGGGCTAAAATTGACCAGTTAAATTATATATGTTCAATATTCAAATAACAGACCAAGGAAAACTCAACAAACTAGCAAAACCGCTTAATGCAAATCAACTAAGGGACACATTATCACAGTCATAACCATGCTCTCAGAAATCAGACACTATACTATTCACACTACATTCATTTTCCTTTAGACGCCCATTAAACATTATCTTAAGAGACCTCTTGTCTGGGTTTGTCTGGCAGCTGCAACACCCCCATGAAAGACCTTAGTGAATTATTGAATGTGCCACCTCGGCTGGCAGCTTTTCTGACCGCAACCAAGTCCACAAGACAGATGGTGTTTCTATTTAAATGATTGACCTGGAATTGCTTCGGGCATTTTGAATCGTATTTGAATCTGCAGTCCCTAAAATATGCTTGATTCGGTAAGGTGTGACTCATTTTAAAACTGGGCACAGACACATGCCTGCTCATCAATGTTGAATAGTAAAGGTTGTTTCTTACATGACAAGTCGGATTTTAATACGTTTCATATGCTAAATGGGGTAGCACATTCACTTGGCTGTGAGCTATTACTGGGGAGGAGCAGTGAGGGATTTCAGTCAAATATTCATGCAATTTTTATGCTCTATGTGCTGTTGTGCATTCAGATTTACTTAGCTTTTGGATAGAACAAAATGTAGGAGGGTATGCAAAAGTTAATAAAGATACAATAAACAGCAAATATAGCAAAGAGGCGATATTATGCTAATTGGAACGTTTCTGAGCTTTTATGATGTTTCATGCATGTTTGAGAAATTCTGTATGCTGGGGCGCTGACCTTCTCATGAGCTAAAAACACTTGGTTTCACCGTGCTAAGTAGATAGGTGAAGAAAATGCATCTGGCTTTTTCTTTCTGTTATGGGTACAGTTAATGAGGCAGCAGTGAGAAAGAGGTCCTTAAAGGGCAATGCACTTAATTGAGCTTTTTCACCAGAGAAAAAGAAACACATACAAAAAAGAATGACTGTTTTAATGAGAATTCTGTTTTAATCATAAAAAGAGAAATGATCAGCTAGAGGTCAGCAAAAGCCATTGAATAACATTATCAAATGCTAAATGTGTTCACTTTGACGATGCCAAAAAATGTATGAAATAAATAAATTGGTGTTTTTTTTTTTTTTGCAAGATTAGAGGCTTGTTTGGAGTTTGTGTTTGTGTTGTGCTCTGAACTCTCAACGTCGCAGATACAAGCTTTGGGCTGACTCAGGATGTTTCTGCTTCTTATCCGAAATATGCCAGGCTTTTAGCTTGGCTCTCTTTGGTGGTGAACAAGGAGCCAAGGGAAAATCTCTTTGAAAGTGGGCGTTGATAACATCCAGTATCAATTTTTTCCCTCGTTCTTTTCTAAAGCGTAGCCTCTGGCGCCTACAACCCAACCACACAGTGATTCAAAGTGCTCTTCATTGACATTTTATTGGAGGATGTCCTAAGTGTAATTGATCAGTTTCAGGTCAGAGGAGCCTTGGAAATCATTCCAAGTCATTGGAAATCATTTAAAAGTAGGTCTGCCAGCTAGCTGCCAAAATATGCCCCAAACAACATTAATATGCAATAAAAAGGCTTTGGCTGCTATCAATCACCAGGACTTTTTCCAAGGTCTGGGCGAAGTTTCAAGAAGGGTTTGGATGTGTTGGTACAACCTGAGAGTCTCATTACTGCTTACTTCATTTTTAATTTCAGAAAACCAGATTGAGCTTCAAACACTGGGTACTCCCAAAAAACTAACATTGTTAGTTTAATGTAAAAAGAATAAATAGTGAATATAATTTGGAAGTAAAACACTTTCCATCATAGGTTCTTTTTTACCGCTAGTGTCCACTGTGTGTTTTAGCGCAGTAAATTGGGTTTATATATATAAATAGTTAATATTTTCCAACCTCCTGCCTGTCAAGAAAACCTTAATCTGAGTGCTCTGACCCATAGACTCAGTAGGGTTAACTCTGGGGCATATGGCAAACACAGTGAATCAACAAAGACTGATTTGCGTCACTGGAGAGAGACCTTGGGAATAGTTGAACTTCACATTTAGATCTGGCCTCCAGCTGACTTACTGTATGCTATAGCTGACTTAATTAGTGACTATCAAGATGACCAGTCGATACATTGTTATGATCCAGGTAGAATTTATACATATTGATGTTTCGCTAATATAGTGTTCATTATTCATTAGCAGCAGTCAGCCTGTCAAATCGATAGGACCTCCACTAATAAGGCCTTGGCTAAATCCCTTGTTTAACGCCACGGCTAGACATAAAAGATCAAATCGGGGCAATAAATCTGTGGCTGAGAGACCATAACCTTCTGAAGCTGGAGTTGAACAATACCATTTGTAAGAGTGAGTTTTACTGGGGTTCAAAGACCTATTTTACAATGATGGACTTATAATACTTATAATAATGATGGAGTTCTTGTCTTTCTCTCTCTTCAGATGTTTTTAACCTTTTTGAAACATTTGTGAATTATTTTTGTCTTTTGGCTTATTTTGATTTAATTTTAGTCAGCACTAAAATGACTTTTGAAAAAAAAAAATTAAAATATATTTTGTGTGATTATGTGGTTAATGAATAATAATTTCTTATTGATATTTTTGACAATTGACACCAACCAACTACAATTGCACTTACTGTTTTTCAAGCCACATAAGACAGGGAGTCTAGTTATATAATTGTGTTTGTTTTCTGTGAATGGTTTGTGGATGCAGGATCAGTCTAATCTGGCCTGACATAAAATTGTGCTTCACAAACCAAAACATTATTTGGAATAAGTGGCAGAACAAGGACTTTAATCACATGTTTGTTTTATTTTAGTCCAACATTTTTCACACACTAGTTTTTATGCTAGTATTCTTTGTCACATTTTTTAATCAAACCATTCATCGGCGTGAATGACTGTAGCCTTTTACCTATGTGGGGTACACTCAATGGCCATTTGCAGGGCTGACACAGAGACATACACAAACCAACCATTACTCTAACATGAATTCACTCTGGGCAATTTTAATACCATGTGTTTCTCTTTTATCTCAGATTGAAGACATGCAGTGGCCTCGTGGGGAACAGGAGATCCCCATATCCGTATGTAGCCTGCCCTGTAAGATCCACGAGAGGAAGAAGGTGGTGAAAGGTATGCCCTGCTGCTGGCACTGTGAGCCCTGCGACGGTTACCAATACAAGACTGATGAGTTCAACTGCAAACTGTGCCCTTACAACATGAGGCCGAACGCTAACCGCTCTGCCTGCCAGCCCATTCCTATCGTCAAACTGGAGTGGCACTCACCATGGGCTGTGATCCCTGTTTTTCTGGCAATGCTCGGGATCATTGCTACAATTTTTGTCATGGCAACGTTTATAAAGTACAACGACACTCCGATTGTCAGGGCATCTGGGAGAGAGCTGAGTTATGTTCTCCTCACTGGCATTTTCTTCTGCTATATCATTACGTTCCTAATGATTGCTAAGCCAGATGTTGGTGTGTGCTCATTTCGAAGGATTTTCTTAGGTTTGGGTATGTGTATCAGCTATGCGGCGCTGCTCACCAAAACCAACCGAATCTATCGCATCTTTGAGCAAGGAAAGAAGTCTGTCACAGCACCGAGACTCATAAGCCCGACCTCCCAGTTGGCTATTACATCAAGTCTCATCTCTGTGCAGCTACTAGGGGTATTAATCTGGTTCGGAGTGGATCCTCCCAACTCAATCATAGACTACGACGAGCAAAGGACCATCAATCCAGACACAGCGCGAGGGGTGTTGAAATGCGACATCACAGATCTGCAGATTATCTGCTCTTTGGGATACAGTATATTATTAATGGTCACATGTACTGTATACGCCATAAAAACCAGAGGCGTGCCAGAAAATTTTAATGAGGCCAAGCCCATCGGGTTCACCATGTACACAACCTGCATCGTGTGGCTGGCCTTTATACCCATCTTCTTCGGCACTGCACAGTCTGCAGAAAAGGTAAGAGAAAACCAAGTGTAACTATACAATATGACGTTTGAGGGGGAACATAAGTGGTGTGTCATAACATTCAAATGCATTTCTAAAAATACTGAATGCAAATGGATTCATTATCTTTCACATATACCACAAAAGACATGTTTACATTTTGGCTTGATTGTGGATTAGCAGTTGATCGGGGCATAAGAAGAAATCCTTTTTATATAATATTTTTCAAATTTATTGTCTGAATGTAAACTGATGTCAGTATGGCTTGAAGTGAATGTGAATCCCCTTTACAAGATTAAATAAATCTATCAATTATAGAAGTAATTATGTCCTTTAGTTCATGGATTTAGTTGTTGGATTAGCATCTATTCTGACTTATTTTAGGTCATCACATTTACGCTTTAGAAATGGAAGAGTAGTTTTTCATCACATTGTAATTCTTGCTGCACTTAATCAAAGCTATGCATAGTCACCTGAAATAGTCATTATTGTGTGTTGATGTTTGCGGTATAAAATTCATATGGAAAGCACATTTTCAACTATCAATATGTACAGTATATAACCTTATTTATTATCACATAAAACTACCAATGTGGATTATATAGAATGAAGAAAATCAATTTTTATAGAAAAAAGCCAAAGCAAAACCCAATGCACAACAATGGTAAACTATTACATTCAAAATAATAGCATTTTTCTTATTATCAGTTTGTTAGGACCGCAGGCATTGTTTGTTCTCATAGGTGACATAGACTTGATGAAATAATTGAAGCACCCAAATCTAATAAAGGACAACATCTGCAGTCCTCAGGTGTTGAGCTGTGTGCATGTGTGGAAGCTTCTCGTGAATGGTGTCTCTGTACTTGGTGTTTGTAAGAGGCTATAAAAGCTCCCAGGTGCAGACAGGATCACTTAATTTTCCTTCTGGCAAAAAGCGAAGAGAATTTTGTTATATTGGGAAAAAAGTTTGGGGTTTCTGATAAGATTTTTTTTATTATAATTGGGCTGGCTCCATCTTCTATGACTTTAAAAACTGTAAAAAGATAATATAAAAAAGATAGATGGTGAAATTGTCTCCATGTTGAAGTTGATAATTTTAGTCAAAATGAGGTGGTTCCTTAAAAAAAGTTTGTTCTGTTAGAATTCAGGTTTTACTTTTTTCAGGAGCAGCAGAGAGAGTATTAGTGTATTTAGAGTTTATGTTGCATTAACCAGTACAATAGATGGACCGACTACAAATTCTCTCTCCATTTGCTTTCAATTCACAATGTTAATGTTGCTGATCACAACCTGACTAGCCGACAATTTTACTGTTTAAAACAACTCTTTGGTCAGGTAAAGTTAAGTTAAGTTTTAGTAATTGACTAAACGTGTAAGGATGTTAGATTTTGATCTATATTTAAGAGTTGCTATGGGAAAATCAATTATATAGTTCTAATTAAGAAAGAACTTTGAGTCTGCATGTCCTCACCTTACTGTTTTTCTCTTAGGGCTTCTCTGGCTTTCTTCACCATCCATTCATTTGTTACAATTATTAACTTTAATTAATCCATTGTGTACCCTGCCGAAGTTGCTATACATATATAGGCTCTGCAAATTCTGCAATATTTAAAAAGCACTAGAATAGCAATATAAAATGATTACGAGCCAAGTTTTTCATTACCGTAACTAATAAAAACCATCTTACTAACGAATTCAAACACTACTACAATATACAATATCTCAAGTCAGTCACTTTCTTCCAGCGTGATTCCTAAATTACTGAGTGAATTTAAATTGCATTTTGATCGAGCGCATACATCCCTCTAATACCTATCTGGGCGTAATTGAAGTTTTGCAATAGAGCTATAAGGCCAGCTGCAGGCAGAGATCAAGAGGGTTATACTGCTCCCTCGTCCCATGGGAGGATATATGGGGGTCTGTTATCAGCGGCCCAGGTAGTCGCTGTCCGGCACTTTGAGCTCTCGGGTTTGATCTTTGCCGAAGTCATTGGAAAGACCTCTTCTTGGCACTCCTCTTTAAAGAGATGGATTGTGGGTAAACTCCCTCTGATGGACTTGTGTCGTCTCTAGAGGTATACACTTGTCCACCTGAACTGCTCCAGGCCATAGCAGCAGCAGATAAGCCCCCTCTCTGAGTGGCCTAACAGCCCTGTCACTGCTCTGTGAGGGGACCTCTGCTACCTACGACTAAATGATTGTGCACAGGTTACAACTACTAACAGGGCAGAGTACACATTTTACATGTGTGAACTAGCCCCAAAGCAGCACACTAGTTTAGTATGTCTGTTTCATTATAGCTCGAGAATGTATTTTTTTTATCCAGACCTCATTGGGCTATCCCATAAACAACTTGTCTTTGTTTATAGGACATGAAGTACAAGTATTTTGTATGTGTATTTAATCAATTATTTTCTATTGCAGTGGTTCTCAAAGTGTGGCTCAGATACCACTAATGGTGCATGGGAACTTTCTGAGGGTAATTTTGGCATGTTTTGAAGTTAAATAATTAATTTAAATTAATTTATGGGCTGAAATGTGTTTCTGTTTATACCCGCTTTAATTCTGGTTTATTTTGGATTAAACCTTGTTTGTCTTAAACATGGTTTGGTCCTAGGCTCGTCTGGATTGGATCTGGTTTGTTCTGGTTTTGTCTCTATAATACTTTCTTAATGCGTACTCTATTGTAGGTTTATAGTATAGTATAGTATGGTTTAGTTTAATAAAATAGTACCTAAAGTCAAATATAGTTCCGGCTCCTCCATTGTGTCTGTTAATGTTACGTATATAGAATGTCACATCGTCACCGTGCAACTATATTTACCACAATAAAGTGGTATTAGGAAGTAATAGTAGTGCTAATGGAAAAGGGCCAATAGTGTGTTGCGCCTATTTCACACTGACTGCAGTACAGATACAGAACAGACACCGCAGGAGCTCCCCCCGGAAAAAGAAACCATTGAAGTCAGTGCGAGCATTCAGATCCAGATCCAGTCTATATTGTCCGGACACCGCGTGTGGATTCACATACACACACCGCGTGTGGATTCACACTCACCGCTCTGAGACCACGTGCTTGAGCGAGTGGAGGGTTTGCCCGAACACATACAGCACAAGGACCACACTCCAGTGTGAATGGTAGTCCGGAAAAAGACCACTCGGAACCCCCTACTCACACATTTGTGCGGCCATAATTGTAAACATGATTGGTATATAAATAGATGGTATATAGTTTTCTTTAAAAGTATAGTGTCTTACTTACGGTGTCACTGACCTTACCGTAATATTATGCAATCTTTATTCTTTTCTTTTCAACAATATTTCCAAAAAGGGACTTGTCTCATCAATAACATAAGTAAACTTTATCCATCTGAATAGCATTGTGAAATATCTTGCATTCGTAGAGATGGAAAGTAGGCGAGGTAAAAGATTGGAGGGCAGCAGATGAAGCAGTGTGGGAAATTGGGGACTTGGGAGAGAAACACAGAGCGGATGGTGTGATCTGCAGTTTGGGTCTGGGATAAAAATTGGGATGGAGATAGAAGGGGAAGCAATGGCCACGAGACAAAAAAATATCACAGAACGAGAAATTGAAAGGGCTGAGATGTATATGCAGACATCTGGAATTGCATTTTGGATGGTTTTGAGGATATTGCTTTCAGCCGCATGGAGTTCCCCAAACTGAATACAAGAGGGCTCACAGCCATTCAAATTATTGTGGGGCAGCTGTGGCTGTGGTGGTAGCAACATCATGTTCAATCGATTTCAGCTCCAACCAGTGCATGTGATGTATTTGTTGGTCATAGGAAAGGCTGTTGGTGTGGTTTGGCTGCCACACCTCCATATATATTATCCATAGTTAGCTTACCAGCACCAGCGTGTGACTGAATTAATTTGAAAGTGCTTTGGGTGTATTGAAAATCGCTATATAATTGGAAGCCTTTATTATTATATACTTTATAAAGAATGAAGGTTATTCAGGCTAATTACAATGTTCATTCAAAACAGTAATAGTGGTTTTAAAGTAAACTCAAAATGTAATTGCTGCATTTCTGCATTATATCTGCAATTATACTTCCATAATTGTTGTAAGTCCCATGGCCGCTATACTAAACACTAAGCAGGCTGCACAATCGAAGCTGTACTTCAGTATATCCCAGAGCCCCTCAAGATAACAGGTGCTTGAGAGAGATGTAAAACTTTGATTATGATGCCTAAGTAGACATGGCAGCATTTGTTACATCATCTTTAAATGAAATAAATAAATAAATAAATAAATAAATAAATAAATAAATAAATAAATAAATAAATAAATAAATAAATAAAAATAAATGTGCTTGGTTGTGGATGTAAAGTCTGGCACTTTTAGCAAACACATAATGAATCCTATGCGTAAATTCAACTGGAAGGCACTGGCAGCTGCTGCATCAACCGCTCTACCTCTCACCTGGAGCTCCTCCCTGCTCTCCTCCAGCTGCACCTCTACCTCAGCCTATCCCTGCTCAGCCGGCTGCTTTAAAACAACCCAATTAACCGCTGTGTCCCTCCTCCACCCCATCATCACCCTCCTCCGCCTCATCACCACCCTCCTCCACTCCATCACCACCTGAACCGCTCATCTGATCATCCCTTCTGCCTCTCACCTGGCCGATCTTGCTTCTTCTACTCTCTTCATCTGGTCATCTCAAGCCACCACCAGTGTCTAGGCACCGGGGGGAAGACTTCCTACTCATACACGTTCAGCATATATCTCCATGCACGTGTCTTTCCACCGGGGCCTAGGCGCCAAATGTGTATTTTATTACGCTCAATAAATCATCTCTAATGCCTGTTTGTTTCTTGTGAGTCTCTCCAGGTTGAATTATCTTTATACTTCCGTTGGTTTTTTTGTATTTTAGTTTTTCTAATGTGTATGAAATAGTCCCTTCATATATATCCATATCCCATGTTCAGTTGGTTTTATCAAAAAATCACACAGGACTGAAAAAGCACTGTCTGTGAAATGGCGTGCTTTTATTTGCCCTATGGTTCAATTGGCTCAAAACCACCTCAAAATAACAACAACCACAAACATCCAAAAATATAAAGATCACCTTTATCCCCTTATCACCTCCATTCCATTCTATGTCCCACAGCATATCCTCCTGACAAAAAGCTGTTCTAATTGCAGTTGTTAATGCAATTAGAAGTATATTCAGAAGCTCTGCATATAACATTAGATTCGTATTATATTCATAATTAAATATTTGATGTAAGTGACTTCAACAAAACTGTGTGGAAAACTCATTATTGGGTCTTTTGACCTGTCCTTACACAGACAGGAATTATGGAGTTCAAATATACAGGCAATTACATGGGCATAATTCGAAGGCTATTCTACCCACCTCTGTAAATTAAGTATTGCAGTATGGTAGCTTTAGTTTTTCACCTAGATGTATGTTATTTTGTAGAGTTTGTAGTTCATATTTTAACTTTTTTTTTTTTTTTTTACATTGGAACTTTTTTTATGTTGAATTATCTCTTGCGTATGTTCTTTGACAACTCTACCCATGCACCTTTTGAAAGAGCACTTTTATGTTGACCACATTCTACTCTGAAGGTGAAGGCACAACAAACTTTAACTCCATATCAAAACTTTTGCCGGTCTACTTGTAGCTTACACTTAGCTAAAGCAAAAACATCTCCGCCTCAGTGCAGCTTTGTACTATCAAATAGTGCTGAGGGATTAGCCTGTGCGCTTAACAGGGCCCTTCTCACGTTGATAAAAGCTGTTTGCCACGTCCTGAAAGGGGATTTGCTGTATCTAAATGTAACAGGGGTATATTGTGGATATTGTCTGATGTGAATGTGGTGGTGAACTCATTCAGGATTTAGCACACAAAGAATTAGCTTAGAGTCAGTCTTACATTGCATGTTCAATTAGTATGTTGTTTAGCAGGGGTGATGGTGGAACAGTTTTAGGGGTGCTCATCTTAAATTTAAGACAAGTGTAAAAATAAATACAGATATAAAATCAAATGTACTAATTAGGCTCATCACGCAACCCCACAATGCACCTGTCCGAGCCGACTGGCAGGGTAGAAAGTCTGCGGATCATTTTTAAGTAGTGTTATTTGGACAGATACTAAACAGCCACGGATGATTTATTAGACATTAGTTTCGCCCTAATGTTGTATTACCCTGTTGTCTTGTCTTATTTCTTGCACATGATGAGGAGAGAAACCATTACTAACCAAACAAGCGCATTTACAGAGAGCAGAGTGTCTTACACATTTTCCTGTAGATTTTTTTGTAAAATGTGAAATTATCACCCATCTGTCTGTCCGGTAACAGGAAGAAACACAAAGAAGTAAAGCTATTATCTAGCGACCATAAGTAATAAGAGCAAAACTAATAAGCTAATAGTGAGCTAACTGTATTATCAGACTCACAGATTCAGTTCTGCAGTCTGTGTATAATATGTATGTTATATAACAATTTTATTTTGGTGTGAAAAATGATAATATTACTGCATTTAAGGAAGTCAACACACATATTTTGCATAGACAATTGATATTAGCGATGTCTGCCACAGCCTCTCCGAGGCTAAAAAGGCTAAAAAGGCTAAAAAGGCTAAGCATCTTGCTCCTGTGACTGATCAAAAACACAAAGATGATTAGGCTCCTTCCAGTAGCTCCTCTAAGGTCATTTAATAAAAATTAATTTCCTTGCGCTCACAGTTGGACAGCGCAAATAATGTTAAGCTAATACCAGCTAGGTTTACGATTGCTATTGGCTCTTGTAACAAACAAATGCATGGTAAATGACAGAAATATTCATTTGATTAATTTGAGTGGTATATACAGTACAGACCAAAAGTTTGGACATGCCTCATTCATTCAATGAGTTTTCTTTATTTTCATGACGATGAAAAGGCAAGAAATCCCACTTCTTAACCCTGACATTACACGTTTACATTTTTCCTTTCCAATGTGGGGTCTGGAACCACGTGGGGTCTGGAACCACGTGGGGTCTGGAGCCTAATAAACTACTCTTGCAATGTATTTAGAACTTACCATGTCAGATTTGTTGATCATTTATATTGGATAAGCAACTACTCCAAGGATCTCCTTCAGCAAATGGTTCGGTCCACTCATTAGCGCTGTGGCTCTCTTCTGAACTCAACTTCCGTCTGCATGAATACATTTAATGGAAAGTTGTTTTGTTAATGGCATCTTCTTCCACTGAATGTGATGGACGTGAATGAGGTGTACATATTAATGAGCTACTCGCTAGTTATGTGAATTTTGCATTGATCGGGATTGTTTAAACATTCAAAACCAAAGCATTCCAACTAGCACATTTAGCCGAAAAACTTGCTGCCTACAGTTTTTTAATTTAACCAAACTCCAAGCTAATTTTACAAAGGTTCAGTCATAAATGCAATAACAGCATGTGCCTATAGAGAATATTTCAGCCCACATTTATCCACTTCTATTCTAATTTTAAGATGATGATGACAGCCTTTTTGATTAAATTAGTATTTACAATACAAAGTGGCTGGCAAGTGACTTATCTTCTCATCATAGAGGAATGAATTGAATGCCCACTACATTCTGCAACAATAATTGTAGGGAACTATAGGAGTACGAGAACTTGCACTTGAGCACTCGCCGATACTGACACCAATACAAATGCCAAGTACTTATTAATAACATTACAAATACAATTTATTTTCCCATCATCATTCTGTAGGGCATTGTTATCACGGACCTTTGAACATTAATACTATATAAGAGAAAGAGATAGTATGAAAACAAATTTAATGACAGATTTTTTTTTAAACTGCATATTTTCTAAATCATATTGTTACTTACTAGTATAAGTGGGGCCCTACTAGTGCCCTATGGGCCGGCTACTCTGTTAGCACTGCCCCAGCACCAGTGCACACGAGTCCAGAGCCACACATTCTTTGAACCCTCCTCTCATTTGACTGGGCTGTTGGAGCAGTAGCAATTAAAACCATTACAAAGTCTTTAGACAGGACATCTAAACTAACGTTTTGTGATGCTTTTATGACAACAACAGCAGATATTTTGTGCGGAAAACAAGAGGGGTAAGTCGAAATAAGCAATGTATGTTTTGCTCGCTAAGCGGCGTCTCATAGAATGGTCATATTATTTCAATCAGCTATTAATGAGCATTAAATGTATATATCTGCAAATATAAGACAGATTTTTTTCAAATAAAAACTGATTTGAAGATAGCAAACTGTACGCTTTTGTGCACAGGAAACTGTCCGCAGATCCTACATGTGAACGCAATAACTCAAAAACAAATTGCCGGATCTGTTTCAACTTTTACACACAGGAATATAACATAAAGACACCAAACTGGATTTGGTATTTCTATGATGAATATTAATAATTGATTAATTAATGACCTTAAGCTGTGAATGCATAAATCAAAATGTTTTTCAGCTTTTGTAGACAGTTACATATAAAGACGCTGAACTAAATAATGCCCTGAAGCATTTTAATTGAGCCATTAATCCTGCTGAACATATTCAAAATTGCATGAATTTTGGCACAGTGATCCGGGCTAGTGTATATTTAATGTACAAAAACAACAAACAAACAAACAAAATTTGGCAAAAACATCCTTCACAAACAGCCAGACCAAAAAAAAAAAAAATAGAATAAATAAATAGACCCATCCCATATTTGTCATGGTTTGGGGGAGGGGCCTCTTAATTGTTCGTTAACGAAATCACACAATGTCTGATTAAGGTGCCTGTTGGTGCCATAGCAGTTGTGGCATATGTATGGGGGCGTTTCGCCGATATACACCTTGCTGTCGGATACGACCGTGTGGGCCTAGTTTCTTCATGTGATTCTCCTCGCCCATGTCTGTTGCAAAGGGAGTAGTGATATTGTCAGAAGCATTTTGACCACAGCATCAAAACAACTGACAAGCATAACCTTGTGTAAAAAAGAGCCTAAATTGGTACTGTCAAGTCCTCCTTTTAACACCATAGATTTGAGCCCTTTTCTATTTTTAAAACCTCGCTTTAAAACCTTGTGGCACCCTCACCCACCCATTTATCAATTTGGAAAGAAAAAGGTCACAAGAATGTCACGGGCTGTACTTGACAGAGCTTCAAGTCTGAAATGTGAATATAAAGCATGGTTAATATTTTAGATTTCTGCAAAATTGTAGAAAGAAACTGGTATCAAGTAGTGAATCATTTAAATCTGCCAGTATCTATGACCCTTTAAATATTTTACAAAACACTTTGCTCAACAGAATAGTCACTAATGTAAGACATAAGTTTAAATGCATTCTTATTGTATTCTGTAATGCTTTAAGTGGCATTGGTATTATGGCTTCTCATGCATGGGGATGTGAAGAAGCGAATATACTTAGCATGCTAGCGCTTTGTGAATTATTTAGGATGTGTTCTGGCTACAGCTCATAGTTGTTGAGATAGGCCTTTAGTAGAGGATGAATTAATTCCAGGGAAATAAAGCTATTGGGATGCAACATCCGGTCAATTGTAGCCATCAAACCCATGTTTTAAAGAAAGATACTCATGCATGATACTCAGTGTTACTTTGCCTTATCAGACCAGGTCACAGAGGTAGGACATAGATTTGAATTCATTGTTATTGTATACTGAGATGTTGTAGATGGTGTTTCGGTGTTGGAGCATGGTGTCCTCATGTATGGAGATGTAAAGAAGCAGAATCTACTTTGGCATGTTAGCACTTCATGAATAAATCAGGGAAAGCAAAGTGTTTTCTTTGGGCGACAGAGTAGCTCATTTCCCCGGAGAGTCATACATCTCCTTATGCAAAATGCCAAGGTCACAATGGTTTTCTTGTTTTTGTCATTAGACCTTAAACTGCCACTGTCCGATTTGATTTAGCAGCATGTTTTTCAGGTGAATTCGCTTTTATGTAGAGACATAGAAGTACATGGTCTTGTCGAATACTAAAAAGAAATGGTTGGTGGCCAGAGGGGAGGACAATATTTGCAAAGCTGAAAATTATTTCTTCATGGAGCATGCATTTTATAGCACCATTAATGTTGTGTTTTGAAGCTGCCCACCTTCACCTTGTCACCTGTTTTTACTTTAGTGGCATTCGCTTCGAGTGGTAAAGCCTATGTACTTGACTCTATAGTCTGCTCTTCAGCCACCCACTTCTTTCTTCTCGACATCACTGGCTTTGTGCATTGAACCAAGGTTTTCATTTGGTATTCAGTTCTGCATCTTTATCACCCTGAAAATCTGCAAGTCAGAAAAATGTCAGCTTTGGACAATTGCAAAATATACATCTAAATATATACACAGCTAGGCATATGATCGATATACCTTAGTTAGAGAGTGTCACGAGGATGATGTTGGTGGAATTGGTTTGGTTGGTATATGTGCTTAAACATAATTACGATAGCGTCCGTCTGTGTATCAGTAGCTCAACTCAAAAACTACTGCACAGATTTGGATGATATTTTTAGAAAAGCTGAGGAATGACACAAGGAAGAGGTTATTTGATTTCTAGATGTAGGACTTTCTCAAGGAATGGCGTTATCTTGGCTGT
Organism: Philypnodon macrostomus; assembly: GCA_036025475.1. Lineage (NCBI taxonomy): Eukaryota > Metazoa > Chordata > Actinopteri > Gobiiformes > Eleotridae > Philypnodon > Philypnodon macrostomus. The sequence continues at coordinate 32,150 of JAVQKC010151287.1, read as the reverse complement.
GCTGCTTCTCTTTAGACAGAGCCTCTTTCCCCTTCACACCCCTCTGCTCAGTCCTTATATAGCAGATATACACTAGAAAGCACTAGGACAGGGCAGACCTCCACCAAGGTAGCTCATGTCCCTGAAATGTACTCCTGAAACCTGTAGTCCTGCAGTTTCCCCTACATTTTCAGCTTCTTGCCAGATGACATTATTTTATTTGGCTATTATTGTTGTTTCTGTTTTGGTAACATCTCATTGTGTTACGATGATTCAAATTATTTTTAATTTGAGTGCATATGGATCACCATATGGATCCAAGAATATCTCATTCTCATGTTATTATTTACATACATCTCTTTATGTGAAGCCCCCTGAGGCAATTTTGTTGTAAAATAGGGCTATACACAGAAAATTTAAATTAATTGAATTCACATGAATGGGCCAGACATCTGAGGCTGAAAACTAATCTCTGGTACCATCTCGTGGACATTTAACCCTACTGCAGCCAAAGTTGCATATTAAGAAAGATAACTCATTATTGTGTCATTTTTTTATGGAGGATTGAGTCCCACATAAGGTTGGGAGCGTACCATTGGTCCCGCACCCCATTGGTCCTGCATCCCATTGGTCCCGCAGCCCATTGGTCCTGCATCCCATTGGTCCCATAGCCCAATGGTCCCACATTTAAAAAATTTCCCCCCAAAATTAAACCCATCGGTCCCACAGCCCAATGGTCTCCCATTTCTAATATTTTTAACCCTAATTTCTAACCATCACTCCTAATTTCTAACCATAAACCCTTTTATTTACTGTTTATTTTAGGAGTGCATATAGGGAACATAAGCTGCCTTGCCGAGTGCTTTTTAGTTTGGAGGATCATTTTGTTCTTTTATATCTGGGTCTTTAATACGTAAAATATAAATAATATTTTTTCTTTAATTGGTTGTTTCAAAAAGGTGAATCTACTACAAATATAGAGCATAGGCAGCAACAATTATTCAGCCTATTACTGAGCCTGGCTCATAAATATAACAGCGGTTTTGTTTGTTTTGAAGGCTCATTTTTAGCAGACAGTAAAATCGGTCACCTCTCCCACAGAAAGAGGGGTAGCATTGGCGTGCGTGTGTGACAGTGGCAACTGTATTCAAAAAATTGTGTTGGGTTGAATTTTCCTTTGAAGTTAAGGAATGACACAAGGGAGAAGTGATTCTAATTTGGGACTGATAAGGATCACAGTCTGCATGTAGGATGTACAATAGAAACCACATGGAGGGTGCAGACCTCCATCAAGGTAGCTAATTTCCCCTATTTGCACTTGTTCTACATAGAACCTTCTTTGGGACTGTTCACCCCTCAAGGAAAAATGAAAAAACAGTGACTAATCTTTCTGTTTCTATTAATGAGCTCAATTCAAAATCATTTAAATCATCTTGATACAATGAGGGGTTATTAAAACCATAGAAACAACAGTAAAAGCCTAATAAAACCATGACATCTGGCAAGAAGCTGAAAAGGAAGGGGAAAAGTAACTGTTGCAGTCCTGGAATTGTAACAAATATGATACTCAAATATATCCCAATAACTAACTCCTTTCATGATAACTAGACTGTTTTGAGCTTTGTACGTTAATGATGCTCCATCAAAAACTAGCTTGGTTTTACCCTTTAACATTGAGGGATGAAGAAACATCACCATGTAACTTTCTATTGTTTGCATTAGCTGTAGATAGGTGGGTAGTATTTTCAATCTGTTTCCCGCTGACCTCTCTGGTTTCAATCCAGCCCTCTGTGCATCCCTCTAGTGCCTTGTGTGTTTGTGAAGACAGTTCAAATTGCAGGTTTAGACATTAGATCTACTCCTGTTTTCCTCCCACTGGCTCCACCTCCTTCACTCCATCTGTTTCTGGAGGATGCACACATAAAACACACTCAATACGTGATGCCAGGCAGTGGTGAGATTAATGACAATGACATGTTCAAACTAGGCTCACACTGTTGTATATTGGCAAAATGCCCCCATGCGTCTGTCACAAATGCTATGGCACCAACAGGCACCTTAATCAGACATAGTGTGATATCTAATGGTTTATGTATTGTTAACGAGCAATGAAGAGACCCCAAACCATGACAAACATGGGAAGGGTCTATTTGAGTTTTTTGATTTGTCTGGATGTTTGTGAAGAATGTTTTTGCGCTATTCAGTCACTCTTTATTTGACCTCTGTGATTTTTATATGTACGTTAAAGATACACTAGCCCGGATCACTGTGCCTAAATTTATGTGATTGTTTATGTTCAGCAGGATTAATGGCTCAATTAAAGTGCTTCAGGGCATTAATTAGTTAATTCATTAATTGTCATTAATCGTAGAAGTGCCAAACTCAATCCAGTTCAGCGTCTTCGTGATATGGAACTGTCTAGAAAAGTTGAAAAAGATCAAACTTTATTTAAATGTAAATGATGTATGGTGTATTAAATTGGGATTAGCATGGGGTTGATATATGAGAGGCTATATAAAACTGCTGTAAGCAGACCCCTGAATATTGACCAATTATATCGGCGAAACAAGATTTTTGGCCGTCCACGTCCGCAGATCCTACATGTGAGAACAATGAAACTTGGTAATTGGGAAGTCATGTATATTTGACAGCCTCTAACTTGCTTATACTTTGCTCGATTAGGCTCAAAACTGAAACATCTAGCCACAACACATCTGACCAATATGATGGCAGTTACCTCTTTAGTGCCCCCTATAGACTGAAAGAAAAATGTAGTTTTAGGGAAACTTTGGCAAAAAAAACCCCTTTGAAATCACATAATATCCGATTAAGGTGGCGAATGGTGCCATCGCAGTTGTGGCAGACGTATGGGGGCATTTTGCCGATATACAGGTACCACAGCGTTTTTATAATGATAATCTGAAACTGTACTCATACTGCAGTAGATGTAGTGGTGCCTTGCCCCTGATCACATGACTTCTGTGGGAGGACATCTCAAGGTTGTCCTCATATATTGTTTATATGAATATTACTTTAATCAACTGGACCAATGTTTAAAACACTAGTGCACATGGCCTTGCGTTTGTCTAAATCTGAACACATTCCATATAGATTTTTTGTGGGGTTTTTTTTTTTTTTTTTGGGGGGGGGTTGTACATGGTTGTCTATTCGAATGCTGATTCTTTTTTTCATCAGCAAGGAATGCAATGTGTGAAAATCTGTGCATTGTCAAAAAAATTAAAAATGTTGCCTGTCGATTCAAGGTGCATATTTTGTATTGGTGTTTCTGGGTAGGCTTCAGGCACAAATATATCACAAGAACAATGTGAATGGGATGATTTTCTCCAGATATTCATTAGGTCTTCTTGTTCCAGTGCTCAATGCTCAATGCCCAATCACAGCCGTGCATTTGTCTGGCTTTATCACTTATCACCTTCAATTGCAGCCTTTGTGTTAGAGTACTTTACAGACAGGGTTATTATGTGTCCTCACAGCTTCACACACAATTCTAGTGTCTTTCACAAACACAAAAAGCTGCACAGATCCATTGCACGCACACACAGACAGACACAGAGAGGCATATAATCAATATACCTTAGTTAGAGAAAGTCAAGAGGATGATGTTGATGGGATTGGTTTAGCCAGATTACATGGTGTTGGGTCACAGGTCGATCTGACATCAGCAGACCCCCGCTCGTGTTAATTTGTGTGTTACAGCGGGGGGTGGGTCGATGTCAAGTTAAAGGGCTAGCATTACTCTTTGTGAGCTGAAAATATCTGATGCAACCCCCTTGAATTTGCATCTTAAACAACTGATGGATCATTTGTAGAGGAACGTAGCAAGGTAGAAAGGGTTGGCTAAATACAACAGCAGCTTCTTTTGGAGTTTCAGTCAAACCCAATGAGACAACACTGTGCGTGCATTTATGTTACATTATGTGTTACATTAATGGGTATCAGATAAAACCAAAAAATACACCTGATTGACTCATAACTAATTCCCACATATAAATGACCACAACAGTATTATGACCTTTCCGGGTACTTACACAGTAATAAGTACATTGTAAATACACTATTATTTTATTCTTATTACAGAATAATTACAGTGTATTTACATTGTAGTTACATCTTTATTACATCACACTAACTGTGTATTTAAACTGTAATTACACTATTATTATAGATTATATGCCCTTATTCTAAAGTGTTATGTTTAAAAATATACAATTAGCCTCTAGTTTTTTTAATTACTAATACTTTTTTGGCCGCTTTTTTTGACAGTATGGTGTCAGGAAATCAGGGAGAAGAGTGGGGAGATTTATTTTTAGTATAAGGCTCCCCATTAGCTGTTAAGTTAATGACGTCTCATCTCCCTGAGGTCCTGGAGTGACATTCGGTAAACTGGGAGCTTGGAGTTTGCAGGCTCTACCAACTGAGCTACTTGTATTTTCTATGTAGTATCCTGGGCAGCACTTGACATCTATGTAATTTACAGTATTTGAGAAACAAATATGACCACAGTGCTTAACCAAAATACTGGATTAAATGAGACTTTCCAACCAACAGACTATCACTCGCCAGCTACAGTGCAAATTGCTTGTAGCTCTCTTGGATACTTAAGCTGAAGATTCAACTCTCCACTTTTGGCAATGATGTATTCTCTGCCTCAGAATCTCTCACACACTTGTGTTCTTGTAATATTAATTATACTGCAAAAACAATTCACAGTCCTATTTCCTCACCTGACAACTACTAATGTGGCAGGAAATTAGAAACTTTAACAGCAAAACTTTCCTGCTTCGGAAATCCTTGTAGTTTAAATTGAACAAATGAGAAACACATAGGTGCTGCGAAGACAATTTGTGCTGTGTATCAATGAATATTAGATGCTGATACCCTTTTCTTGAGTCAGCATGTTTTTTCAGTGCACCCAAAGATTGATGGCTTTAGAAGTTGACTTTGGAAGCGAGTGAAACTGTTGTGTCGTGACAGCTTGGTGCAAGAGTGCCCAAACAATCTCTCCCTCACCTCACGGTCTGGTGTGTCTTTGCTGAGGTTTCTCTGTCTTCTCCTTTTCACTCACCTTGTGTTTTGCACCCTTCGCACCGTTGCATCAGAAATAATCTTTATCTCATATCGACGCAAGATGCTGATAACATTGCGTCTGCTCTCCAAGAGCTCTCCTCTGCATCCGCTCTCATTGCATTTACATTTCCTCTCCAAGCGATAAGAATCTCACGCACTTTGTTACCAAGCAGGCGACCGATATACTGTAAATGGCAGCTCATTTCATTTCAGTTCAGGCTTATTTAGTTATTTAAAAAGTAAAGCTGAGTGCTGAGTTTCACAATTTCCCATTTTGATGGGTTTTGTTTTAAATCAAAGTAGTTCAGGGGTAAATGCTCCCTAGTCCAGGGACAAAACAGCGACTTAACTTTCTTTGTTTCTTCATCTTAATACAATGAAAAGTTATTAAAACCAAAGAAACAACAGTAACAGCCTAATAAAAATTGTAATCTGGCAAGAAGCTAGGGAAAAAGTAGCTGTTGCAGTTCTGTAATTGTGGCTGCAACAGGTTTTAGGAGTGCATAGGGGAAATTAGCCACCTTAGCGGAGGTCTCCATGAAGCCCTCGGATCTCATGATGGTAATCATTTTATATTAATAATAACATATTTGTGGCTCTATCTTGCAATAGTACAGAATCCTAAAAATAAATGCAAATCAAAAACAAAAAAAATCTTCTTTGGCTCAGTCGGTAAAGCATGCGGGCATATTCAGAATTTACAATTCATGTGAGTTTGAATCCAGCTCACAACAGTTTGCCAAATGTCATACTGTCCTGTGTAAATAAGACAAAAAGGGCAAAATATATATTTAAAAAAATCTTCCTTGGCCTGGCCTATAATAAACCTTTTCATAAAACTTTATCCACATCTGACTATTATCTGTTATCTAACTGCCAAACTAACCAACATTCCTTTGTGAAGAGAATTTCTCCCGCTACATAAAGGCCAACTGTACTGTTCCTGTCAACACTGGCCCTCAACTTTTGGATTTGACAGTGATCAATATTCCATAGCTGTTCCACGTCTAAGAAAAACTTTCCAGCCTCCTGCCATCCGTGGTTCCTTCACTTCACCCGCTCCCTCATTCAACATTTACAGCCTTACTTCCATACCTGTTTTTGCACTCAGGCCTCAATTGTCATCTTATGAATTGCACTTTACCTTTTAGCACCATTGTCCCGCTCACCGACTTCTGCTGAACTCATTCCACTTTTCCTCCCTCCTAAATTTCTCATTTTATTTTGTACCGTATTTTCCGGAATATAAGTCACACTTTTTCATAGTTTGTCTGGTCCTGTGACGTATAGTCAGGTGTGACGTATAGTCAAGTGTGACATATAATCAGGTGTGACTTATAGACAGGTGCGACTTATAAATCTAAATATATATATCTAATGTTTATGTTCTTAAACCTCTGCTTTCACACCACTATTTTAAAATCCAGCTGTCGCCGTGACAACAGGTATGTGTCTCAGGTTGTGGAGAAATGCTTCAATTTAGCAGCTTGTTTTACAGTTAAAATTTACATATATAATCACAAAACTAGAGTAGATTATGAATAGAGATGGTAGTAATGATATAAAGTTAATACAAAAATGATAATGCACTGTTTAGGAGCCGTTTATTTCACTATATTATCACATATCACAGGAGCCTGCTGCTGTAGTGGAGGATAAAGCCTCATAAACACGAGTCTGATGTGTTTAACCCTCTGAGATCTGATTCACTGCACTTCTTTGCATCTATATGTGCAGGTTTGAATGTGCTGTTAAAGTTAGTTGAATAATTTGCCGTTCCAGATTAAATGTCTGTTCTTGGTCTTGGATTTTGTGAAGTGCAATTTATCATCCCGTGTTTCCTCTTTATGATGCATTTTTTGACTGATGCGACGGTAACATTTTCCGTTCAGTTTCACATTTGATAATTTAGTTTCATATAAATAGTTCATATTAGTAACTGTTCTCATCCACTAAATTCAAGAGTACCAAGGCTGTGCATGCTTTGTACTGAATGTTAGTATTACCCCTGTAAAGTGGTTTAATACATTCCTTACTACCTAGGTTCAATTTGGACAGCCGTTTCTTCCTTTATTGCAACTTCTATTTATATCCTGCTGGGATTTAATAGATGAAAAACTACAATCCTGGAAGCATGCATTACTAGTTTTTAGCAACTAGTCTTTCTTCCGATCGTAGACGTTCTTGCAGGCCAAAGCAAGTCAAGGCCCTGCATCTATTTCTTTAGTGACAGTCTCCACCAACTTCAATATAACAAAAAGGAAAATCTGCTGGAGTCATCTTTGACCCGCGCTGTGTGTCCCTGAATACATCTGTTTTGATCTACCGCTCAGTCCTTGACCTAGACACTGCTTCCCTCTCCCCTCTGTCAAGCCTGCTTCTCTTATCCCCATCTGACTTTGTGTCTATTATGCATGTATTCTTTCTTGTATTCTCCACATCTATAGCTGCAGCGCAGACTGTTGTATCGTATCCCTGTGTTTTTTTTTTTGTTTTTTTTACTTGCTCTAAGCTTCACTCATAAAAGCCTCTCTTAACACAATTCCAACATAGCTTTGATATCAACTTGATGATCATTATGGCTTCTCTTTCAAGTTCCCCTATAGATGCATGCTGCCAAGTGGTGCGATGGACTTAAAAAGAATGGGGGGAAAAATACACTTGATACTGTCACATTAAGGACGGTTAAAAGCAGTGTATTAGATGAAAAGTGAACCAATTACAGGACTACATTATATTTAAATGTGTGCAGTCAATCTTAGAACATTAATATCCGCGTTTATTCACTGTGCTGCTACGCCAACAATACCGGGCCGGATCTGTGGGACTGTTCTTGGCACAAGGCCTGAATAATGATTCATCGGCTTGAGGCTAGACATATCTTTGGGGATGCCCCCCCTAACCCGCAAGGGCTTAACGGGAACAATAAGCACACTGCATAGACTGCTATAATATGTCATATGCAAGCCCATGGGGAGCAACTACACCACTAGCCATCACCGCTGGGACTGCCTGATTGACCTGTGCTAGGGCAGCCATACTTATTTGATGTCAGTGCCAGCCCAGGAGGAAAATTGCCATCACACTGCTCATTATACCATAGAGACAATATTCATAGACCAATTAAGAACAAAGGCCCATCTATGTTGTCCTCTAGCCCCGTCTCTGGTGGAACGTGCCACTTATAGCTCTTTCACACATGCACCCAGGACAATGTGCTGTAATTTGAGGCCAGATCATAGCCTGCCCGTTGAATTTGAATTCAACCCCTAATTTACACTTACTTATAAGTGACGGCACGGTACGGCAGCCGCTGGTGAACTGCTCTCGGTTGTAAACACTCAGGCAATTCACACCACGGACTTTCAGGCGCGGCTCACCGACAAGGTAAAGGCAGCTAAACAGGAGGTATAGGCCCTGAGTAATAAAATAAACCTTCCGCTACACTTTCAAAATAAAAACACAGAAGCACAGAAGCATAGAGTGGTGAAATAAACATTGAGGCATCGCTGTACGAGGCACGTATTTTACGAAGATTATTCACAAAAAGAGAAGGTATGGGACTTTATAGCCACAGCTTTTGGGGGTAAGTCATTAATCACACAAATATTATCTTTTGTGGATTAGTGCTAAGTTTAGCTGCAGACACGGCTTAATCAGTGAGATTCAGTGTAAAATACAGAGGGCAGATACACACAAGCTGCTGCAGAACCACGTCTGAAAGTCCACGCTTTTGAGATGACACACGTGAAACATTCTGCTGAAGTTCCGCCTCCGTGAGACAGTTTGGTGTAAATTTGGGGTAAGAGCGCATTATTTACCTACATACATATACAAGAGATGTCCGTGGGGGTGAGGGGGTGAGGGCAGGGGGCTTTATAGCTATGGTGGTTTATGAGCTAAAACTGTCTCTACGCATACTCCAACATATGCGCCACTTAACCATAAAAAGAAAACTAACAAACGAGGCATATGTGTTATCAGCTCACCTTCATATGGCTTCAGACGGACACACATTGAAATCTTTACTGAATTCAGAGACATTAACATGATATGTGCATTTGCCTTAAAGTAAATTAACCAGGACAGAATAAACAGTATGGATTGACTGTGTCAACTTCACTGCATATGAAGGCCGAATAGAGTGTTATAAAATGCAATATGAATCTATATATGTGTATATGCATATTACATACCATCTTTTTTTACCATTGCTCATAATTTCATTTTATTGCAGTTCTGCTCTATATTATAACATTACACCAGACCTTGATCTGTGCACGACCCGCACATACAGTAATTCCATTAGTCATGCCTTCTCTGTGATGGGCCTTTTGTATTTAGGTCAGTGAACACAAGTTCTTTTATGTAAATCCAAGCCTATGTTCCTGAACGATGCATAGCTTGTCATGCCGGTGGAAAGCCGAAAGGAGCCGTAAAACTCACTGATCTAGAGGGAATAAAGGGGATTTTGAAAAGGAACAATTTTCACAGTCTCAAGCAAACTCCAGAGTGGACCTTCATGTTGTAATGTGGCTTTAGCAGGAATACCCAAAGCTATGATACACTTAGGGTGACTCTGTATTGTACATGCAATTTTGCATAGTACAAATTGACACCAGTGAGACCACTATATATATATATATATATATATACATTTTCAAGGTAAGAAAGTATATATTTTTAACACAGTATCATTTTGATGCATTTTTTTTACAGAAAAGTAATTGGTCAAGGGGCCAAATGAGTTTTTTAATGTATTAAAAACTACTAATCTAAAAAAAAAAAAAAAAACAGCTACAATTTGGTCACAAATCCAAAAACAAGAATCCCACACTGAACTGACTGAAGTCTCCAGCCACCTTACTGAAGGAAAAGGGCTGTTACTTACCTCTTCATTAAAAATATGTAATAAAATGTATGCAACATGTACATTCACACTGTGTCAGCCAGTAAAAGACCATATTCACTCAATATTGTGTGTGAAGTGCAGTCTCCAAATCAAACAAAAACATCTTCCCCTCCCAGAGGCGTCCCAGACTGTTTGAACTGATTTTTGTCTATATATTTGGTACATATCACACCCCATCCAGCTGAGCATACACATCATTACACTTCATGCTGGGGTAATATTGTTTTGTTACATAACTGCTGTTGTTATTGTAGTTGCTTTGCCTCCATATGGGGCTAACTATTTCTCCCTCTTTCTTGCTTAATGTGATACACTTTCCTCCTGTGAAAAGATTTAGCTGTTATAGACATATTGGTAATAAAATAAAAGCATTTAAGTTTCATATCAGACCATTTTTCAAGTTTTTTTTATTCATTTTGCTTACCATTATATTAGCATTTTTTGGATTATAATATATAAATCTAAAATACTATATAATAATTATCTTTCCCCCTCCTGGCCATGCCTACTTCAGTACTACAGCCAAAGTAAACAATATTTATCAAGGTGAGGCTGCTATGTGGCCAAGCATCATCCAAGCATTTTCAGAATGCGAAGGTCAGCACACCTCAGCATATATGAAATCACCCAAAGGTGCGGGCGAACAATACAAACTACAAAACATGCTACAACTTGATAGAAAAAGTAGAGTTTGCACAATAAGGCCAGAGTTTGACTGAAGATAACACATGATTCGTCTGTGAGTAAGTGAGGAGTTATAGTAAACAATAACTTTTTATGGCTTGGCCCACTTTCGCAGCATGCTACAATCTGAGTGGCACACAGTTCTCCTCCCACGCCCGCTCTCATCTGTCACCGCTCCAAAACAGGGTAATAATAACCCCCCCCTCCCTGTTTAGGCAGCCCAGGGAAGTCTAATTAATGGACTTTGTTTACACCCACGCCCTGGCTTCCCGCTGAGGCAATTTTGACACAAATTCTTCAAACACAAAACATGTGAGACGATACGAAAATGTCTGACAATGTAATAAGTACAAACTGGCTTAAACAAGAGTCGTTCTTTGAAACCAGTTCAAAGACCTATGCAGCAATGTGAAACAAGACAGAATATCAAGTGTTACTGTTTTTTCATATGCTTGGAAAGGTACAGCAAACAATTATATAGTGTATATGTATAACAAAAGAATTATAGTGACTGACCATATTATTAGGCTCTGCAGACCTTAATATAACAAATGAATAGTTATTGTTGCCTTTTATAATATGTTAAACCATTCACTGAACTGTGAAATCAACAAAGCATTTTGCCCACAAAACTGTTACTCATGATGTAGTTTATCTTTTATTATTCTCTGTCAAACCTACACATTGCTCTATGTAAAATAAATCTGACGAATCTGAAGAAACCTTCTTCATTCATGCGTGGTTTGACCTTCAGGAGGTTTCTCTTGACCATAGCTGCATGAAATTCACTGGCTTGATGTGATGTGATGGGTTAATCGCTATTTGAGCTTATGCAGAGTAAGTAGGTATACCTAATAAAGTGGCCAGTGAATGCATATCATCATATTAACAAAGAAAACACTTGGTAAGACTAATCCCTGATGTTCTAATGCTGTGTGCATCTGCTGAATCATGTCACCTTATCGTCCCAGAACTGTCTTATCATATCCTTATCACACCGTCTTGTATGAAGCAGTGGCAAACAGCTGTTCACCTTTTATTGTGCGCCTGCTAACCAATCTGAGATAGAAAACACAATTGTGAAGAGAGTCGTGCGTCTCTACCACAGGATAATCAGACCGAATTTCCATTTTGTTTCTACTTCATTACTCAAGCTGACATCTAGCTCATTCTGGCGGATCTCGGCGTGTCAGAGGAGGTATTGTTTTGTCTGTGCTGATCACTGACAACGAGGACATAAACAGCTTGACATTTTGAGAATTATTGAAAACATTCACTTTTCGTACACACCTGAGAAGATCAATATCTCTCTATAGCACTGGTGCTCCAATTATATGGTGCTTAGTCGAATTTATGTCCCTGGATAATTGGTTTCTAGCTGTTCTTTTATCTTATAATGTCAATTGGACTTGGCCTGAGTGGCTATTATGTCTGTTTTCTTGTCACAATATGATGGAAATGTATTATGTATTATATTTTTCTCATTGTGATAATAGATTTTTTTTTTCTGTAGGCCTGAATGAGGTATGAACAATAAGCATGGTAGCATTTTAGTTTTAGTCTGAAGAATAAAGTTGAGAAGTACCCAATGTGATGTGAGACCATATGAAACCGCTTACATCAACATGGTCTACTGTGTGTCAGGGGTGTCCAAACTATGGCCCGGGGTCCAAATGCAGCCTACAAAGCTATTTTTACCTCTCAATTGACCCAAATTGGGTTTTTACTGCATGGGAAAAAAACAGTCAGAAGATATGTGGCCAGAAAACAGATCATACAACCGAAGTAGACTTTTGGGGTAAGTGAAATCGGTCACCTCAGCGAGTGGCTCTCCCCCATTTTTGACAATGGGGCCCTTGGTCTATGTGCTACATGGACCGCAAAGGTAACTGATCACATACCCCTGATCACATACCCAGTCACAGGCATTATTGTTTGGCTTGGGCAGAGAACATTTATAGCCTGGATGAGGAACCAGTGCGCCTCAGTGTTCTCTGAAATTATGGCTACCAACTCTCTTAGAGATGTGGGGGTAAGCGTTTTGCACCGGCCACTCTTGTCACCAGACCACCTTAGTGTTACAGTGGGGGCAGGTGTGTCTAGTCAATACAGAAGCTTGTAAATGGTACTGTGGTAAGCCAATACTACCTGAATAACATCATTAATTCAGTCATAGTGCCTCTGCATAAACAAAGATAACAATGCCACAGTTCATTGGGACACGGCTGCTGGAGTCTGGGGTACTTCAATTGGGGTGGCCTGCACTTTCTCCTGACATGAATCCTGCACCCCAGACCCTCAATGACCTGAAAGCATCCCTTCAAAAAGAGTGGTATGCCACACCTCAACAGACAATAAGTCAACTTGTGAGATTTCATTGTCAAGCTTTAATTGATGCTCAAGGGTAAATGCGAAGAAATGCAGATATTACTAATGCCTGGTTCTATTTAAATGCCCTACTTTTATAATATATTATAATTGTTTCTCAAACATTTACCTTTTTTATCAATTTCAACTGGAAGTCAAATATACTGATCTTTGTGTGATTAGTCAGGATTTTGTTTGTGGCAGTGCATTAAGGTATAGTCCCCGTTTATAAAGAGAAATGCAGTTGATCGGGGTTAAAAAAAAAAAGCATGAATAAATGAAAGCTATTTACCATATTCAGGTGCTCATACGGATGCATTGATAGACATCTAATGGTGTCAAATAGATGTATAGACATGAGATATAAAATGGTAGTTGGTAAATGTATTCTGCAATGGCAGTGTTGTTGCGGAGCTAATGTATAGATGGAAGTTTATGTGTGAAAATAAATGGTTTAATGGTGCAAGTGCATGGGTAGAAAATTGTACAGACCATTAACAATATAAAAAATATGCTCAGAAGCGTATATATATATACACAACTAAAAGCCTGAACAGTGAATAAGCAGATGGTTGGTTAGTTGATGCTTCAATTTAGTATCAGTTGCAGTGCTCTGGGCGGTCAAATGGGTAAATGAGATGCTGCTTAACACCACTAGGTAGAAAACTTCCATGCATATGAATGAGAGACCATTTGGTGGGATATGTAGATAGTCATATGGAGACTGATGACCCTATAATTGGGCTAATTGGAAGAGCAGATGACTTGTTTTGATGGTTAGTTAGTTAGCGCTTAGGTGTAGTGAGCTGGAGGGTCAGTACTTCTGTTTTCTTAGTGGCACTACGGTCTTAATGGGATCATATTTGGAATTCCAGAGCTAGTGTCACTAAGCCAAAAAGTGATTCCTGTTTTGTCAACTGTTGTGATGCTAATAAATTGAGTATATTGATGGACGCAGGGTGGTTTAGCAAAGTGGGGCATCTATGTATATAGGAGAGGTGAACCCAAGCATTTCAGCTTATATAGGATTACTCAAACAAACAGTAACTTTTTATGCTAATAATATGCTAATAGCTTGAGTATGATGGTCCATGTCTTATTTACCGCAGGTTTGATTCCTCTCTTCTCTGGGGTTGGTTTGGTTTTTCATAAGATTGGTTTAGTTGCTCCCCTAGCTGATTGGTTTATATGGAATATTGATCATGGCAGATGTTGAAGTTGAATTGAAATGAATACCTAATAAAGCAGTAAAGCAAGACAAATGTAAAAAAAAAAATCACTTATAGATGATACCATTTTGATTTCATGAGTTTCTCTGAGCCTACAAATAGACTTACATGCTGAGTATAATAGCTCAGAGGTAAAATATATCCACCAAGTGACATTTTCCAATTCTAGTTATTCTGTAGATTTCTTCAGAGACCAATTTCTGCTACCTCTTAATTTAAGCAATATATTAAAACCTACATAAAACTCAAGTACAATTATATAAACCAGGATGGTGCTCCTAATCTTCACATTTTTTTTCATCTACACTGTAGCTGCTCTCAATACCCTCCTCTCATGAGCCAGCCCCTGGCTTCTCACTGTAAATGGCATACATCACCGCGTGACAGTAAGGCCATAACACATAAAGACAGTGGGGCCTGAACTCTATGAAAGCCACTCTGGGAAGCTCATTACAGTATGGCCTGGGCCTCTTTATGCATTCATCCCGCCTGATATTATCCCGCTATTGGGTTCATAGGGCCATGGCTTCAGATGCAAGTGCAATATACACAGCGCATAAAACATTTATACCATGCCCCAGCTGTCCGCCATTGTTCTTTGCGGTAGGTGTGGGCTACAAAAAAACACAAGGGATAATAAAAGAAATCCTTCACGAGCTCATAAAATCTGTCAAGAGTTTGGCGCTCCAGCAAATCTCTGTACGGCCTCATTAGAGGTCATGTTGCTCGGGTTAGTCAGGCTTCATATGTTGCTCGACACACAAGAAAATTTATAGTGTTAATTAAAATGCCTTGTTTTAAATGTGGGGCGCATGATGGGATAATGGTAAACACTTTCTCAGGAAGAAGGTTGTGAATTGGATTCTTGGGTCTTGCTACAAACTGTACATCATCCAGGAAGTACTCCCTCTACGGCCCAAAGTTGCTTACTACAAACACTGGAAACCCCTAAAGAGAATAAGCAGGAGATGGATGTTTCTAAACTGCTTTTCCTTTCTCATTCACAGCTGTACATTCAGACCACCACCTTGACAATCTCCATGAATCTAAGCGCGTCTGTGGCACTGGGAATGTTGTACATGCCCAAAGTGTACGTCATCATCTTCCACCCAGAACTCAACGTCCAGAAGAGGAAACGCTCCTTCAAAGCTGTGGTCACGGCCGCCACCATGTCCACAAGACTGTCCCACAAAGCCAGCGACAGGCCAAACGGAGAGGCCAAGACAGAGTTGTGTGAGAACGTCGACCCCAACAGTAAGTTCTGTATATACTATATTTATTTTTTTATCATTTAGGAAAACCTTTATGGCTGTATGGCTATTTGAGCAATCAACCTGACAGCTTTACGAGACTATACCCTTATACAAGCTCAAGTAATCTTACCATGTATCTTAAGCTAACGTTTTTGGTCACAGACATATTTGTTGGGAGAAGCCTGATAAATGTATTTCTAATAGTAGCCGAATGCTAAATGCAGTTACAGCTATTTTGGATTTCAGCAAAAGAGCATGTTCAATCTGTCACTGTGCAGTTCTAGAACAAGAACGCTCATATCATTGGAAAAACAATTAACTGATTCTTCTTTGATCTTTAATCAAATCTGATCTTTAAACTCAACATTTTGTAAAAACCCCTTCAACCCAAATGTTCCCACAAATCCGAAGTGTGCAAATTAACATTACATGGCTGTGATCAAATTGCCGTCTCTTAGTGGGATTCCCTTTGGGGCAACTTACCAAATAATGTTTTTCTCCCCCCGACAGGCTAATTTCATAATTTATCAGAGGTAAGAGAAAATTAATCTTCTACTTCCACTTTACCGACCTTGATCCATGTATTTTTATTCTGGAGGTTTGGAGGGGATGGGGGAGAGGCCGTAGAGAAAGATTAATGTGGGATAGCTTTTAGTCTGACAGTGTGTGGAGAGAAGGTCTATGCACAACTCTGTATCGCCATCTTTCATTTTCACTCATAACTTTTACACAAGGAGCTGATCGGAGCGTGATGGGGCTTTTTATTTAATGGCATGGTTTTCTGGATGCCTCTGTAGCAGAATGTTTGATCTTATAGAGACTTTTCTGGGAACAAAATACATTTCTGACCATTCAAATTACCAATCCAAATATGGACGAGCGCATGTTGCCACAGTAGTTTGCTCTTCTTACTCTCAACAAGAAGGTTGTGAGGTCAATCCTATGGCCAGCCCATAATCTCTCTGTGTTGAGTCAGCATGTCCTCTCCATGTTACTGTGGTTTCTCTCCAGGCTTCCTTGCACCATCCAAAAACATGCATGTATTAGGTGACCCACAATGGGAATAAGCGGAACGACAACCAGTATCCTATAACCTTCTTTATGCTGTTAGATCTGTAGTACCTGATATTTGTACTTTGTATTTGAGCAAAAATAATCACACAATCAACGGTACAGCACACCAGAAGTAATCTAAGAATAAATAAGACTTTGACACCCTCTGTGGGCTGTATTAGAGTGCAGGGACACTTCCACAGGACAGGGGCACTCTGATTGGTTGAAAACATTGCTTTTTTCAAGAACTAGAATCTCAGGAGTAATGTGAGGGAGATGTTATATTACACAATTCACAGCTTATTCACAGCTATTATATAAAGAAAAAGCCAACTCCAGACCGCTGCCCTTTCTGGTTTGTGTGAGACCGTGAGAGGGTTGAGAAGAAGAGGAAGGGGACAAGATATTCAAACTTTTCAAACGTATACTTTAAACAAGACCATAATAGATTTTCAACGGAGAAATTAGAATTAGCCACAAAATATTGCAAATGAAGATGGTTTTGACAAATGTCTGCTACATGTAGGTAATGTCAGAGCCTGGGTAGGACACATTAGTGAATGAACCTCACATTATTAAACAGTTAGACTTTTGGCTGGAGGCAAAATTCTTGATTTTTAGGTTTTATTGGACAAGTTCTTACAGAAATGTTGATGACCACAATATTTTTTTCATTGTATGCTCAGAATTATCTCTCACCACAAGCACTACTTCTTTGTAACATACATTTTAAAAGGGCCTATAAGATTTAATTTGTGCTGGCACCTAAACCTTAACACACTAGGGTACACATGTCAAACCCACGTCCAAATGGCTCTGCCAGTGTCATAGGACAGATGGACTTGTGGCCAAATGTTGGTACTGTATCACGCTTTGGGAATAACAATGTGTTTCTTCATCTATTCCTCTGTGTACATTCAAAATCATGCCTCATCAATCAACCTAGATTTTATTGCACATCGGGGGGGGGGCTTTGCTAGTGTGTCTAACGTTGCAGGCACTCTGGACCCCAGCCTATGTCTTGCTATTCAGAGTGTGTTCATGTTAGAATAGACCCAGCAGTAGTGCGGCTGCGTTGGCAGACAGCAGCTCCGTCATGACTCCCTGAAGACCTCTAGAGCCATCTGTCGGACTGGGCCAAATGTGTCTGTACACACCCACTCTTTTTTCACTCTTTCCTTTGCTGGTCATTTGAGTCATTCAGCCCCAGGTTTACTTTTTAGTCCATTTCTAAGGAGAGGAAGGAAAATAGGGTACATTTTTAACTTTCATATCTCAGTGTGATGCTTCTCAAGTGGATTGTAAGCATAAACATTGTTTTTTATACAAAGTAGGCATTCTGTTACTACAAAATACAGAAGAATTGCACAATTTTCAAACAACAAAATCTTAAAATTGCATGGAGCAAGGTTTAAATATCTTAGGAGACCAAATAATTCTGCCAATAGCCTGAAAAAAGAAAATAAATCAGGCGATATAAAAACCTTGAATCTATAGTTGAAGCCTGGAAATGTTGGTGGAAAGTTTGAAAAATTCAGTTTAGCTAAAGTTTGGGTTTAACTCAACATTTAGAACCCTATAAACGTCTTAAGGTGTATGGGATGGATATTTCTATTTGTCTAACTTACAGTACATGTTGAGGGGCAAACTGGCCCAAAACCTCAAAAATAAAAAACACTTTTTGCTCTGAAACCTCTTCCCCACGCAGACCTGCCCCTATTCCACCATGCCACTCACTTAATACACCTTCCTACCCGCTCTCATCACAACAAAGACTGGATTTGACCTCTCTTCAAAGGCCAAATCTCCCTGATTCTCCCTGTTATAAGGCCCCTCTGCCTTCCTCCAGAAGCCCATTTCTTAAACAACAAAGGCTTCGACATCTCTTAAAACTCATATGGCTTTGGCTGCTCTCAAAAAAAATCCTTACAAGTGGTACTTTCATATCAGCAGACTCGGCGGTGCCCCAGGTGATTGTATAAGTAAAAAGCACTAAATTTATAACTTTGGGGCAGATAGCCTTTAAAAACTTAAATATGTAGGGTAAGGATTTTGAGGAAAGTGTGGAGGAGAATTGATTTGAAATAATTTCCTTTGTTTGATTCGGGCATAGGGATTAAAATAGTCCCTGAAGTAATTTGTCTTTTACATATTCTCTATTGATTCAAACTACCTCCAGTAAAACACTGCAAATCCTTACCTGAAGATAAGCTTAATCTCATTGGCTCTAAATAGGTTTCAAAGGCTGTAAAACCTGTTTCCACTAAATCCATAAGGTTATTTGGCACAGATGTATATGACAAAGACTTTAATTGATGACATTCTTAATAAAAAAAAAGTCTGTCGTAAGCTTAGTGACATTTTTTATTCATAATTAGTCTTTTATAATGCTGGCATGATTTATGATAGTCACTTGGCTTGAAAGCGTTTGTCATTGGGTGAACTTCAGGGGGCAAGCAGTGGCCAGTGGTCGGTATATGGGAGGTCAACGCTGCGAAGAAGAGATAGGACCGTGATTATAACTAATAGGATGGCTACAGAATACATGCTGTTTAAAAATCCTTGAGATGGGCATTTTCTATTTGATAACTAAAAAAAGCTAGTTATCTTGAATATTCCTTAAACGCCTACTTTCCATGCTACCCACACGCACTGCGCTACACTGCCATGGCAAACAAGTGAAAGTAGGTGGTGTTTCAGCTCATTAGAAGGTCAGTGCTCCAGCATAGAGAAATAAGTATGCGTGTGTGAATTAATTAACTATAACATGACAGGAAAAGAGGGCCTTAAAACAGCCTTCAATACACAAAAGGCACTCACTTTACCATTGAACATTTTTCAACGCAAAAAGGCAATGCAAGATGTCTGGCTCCTCCACTGCATACTCTAAACCGGTTTGAGTTATGACCTCTCGATAACAAGATCACCATGTATATTTTCATATAAGCTAACGAGGTGATTATCCGTAGCCTTTACTGTTATTCCAGTGAGGAAATGCAATGCGATAAGACTTAACTACCCTCATCTTGTACTTGAGAGTTCATAATTCAAGCCTTTAGCACATCAAAGGGAAAGTTCAGATTGTTTGAAGTGGGGTTGTATGAGGTACTTGTACATAATTACTAGCTTTGCGACAGTAGATGGCGATCTACTGCCAATGATTATGAAATACTTCAAAACCCCATCGAAATCAACTCTGAACTTTAGAGCACTTGTTCAATTTGCATTCATCACTAACCCCCATTTCACTTAACACAAGTATTTAGCATAACTTAAAAATCAACTACCGTCATAGAAAAATCTGACTTTTTGTTTTATTTATTGCTTTCCCTTCAGGTCCAGCTGCAAAGAAGAAATACGTGAGCTACAACGACATTGTGATCTAAAGCATTCCTCATCAGAACAAAGGCACAGACTGGAAATGGCAAAAAGGGAAGCATTGGTTTGGCTTGTCTCCAGTCCAAGACCAGAAAAAGACAATGGACCATGCAGATCTTTCGTTCTTTCAGGGGTTTCAGTTTTTTTTGGTTGTTTTGTGTTTGCGTAATGGCCACTACTGACTTTTTGAACCGTTGGTAGCAACAGCAGTAACAGCCTGCCTTTGCAAAACTTGGGACAGTCTAAGTAAAAGCAAGACCCTCATGGGACATTCCATAGGGAGATGCAAGGAATATTTATACAAAAGTGATGGATTTTTGAAAATGCAGCATAGAAAATATAAATATGTAATCAAGGATCCAGTGTCGAGATAATGATGATGTGGAAAATGTTGATGATGAATGCAATCGTGGACATGTCTCAGCCCTGGGTTCGGCTCGTGGGCGGGGTTTGTGGTTGTTACTATGGCGACTGAAGCTGCGGATGCTGTTACTCCGATTAGTCGCCAACACTGACATGCACATTGTGACCTTTCTACAGAGCCCGCCTCTTGTCTGTCAATGTACTTTTCAAATTTGCAAGTTTTCAGAACTTTCTCTCCACCAGTGTGTGTACTTCTTTATGGCTTATATGTTGGCCTACTTCAGTTGTTGTTTTTTGTTTTTTCAAATCAATGATGACTATAGATATTTTGCTTCTTGAATGCAAATTGTTTTCATTTTATTTTATTGAAGCCATATTCTTCGCTTTGAGATTTCTACAGGGCTTTGCTCATGCTGCTATGTAGAATCTGATTGTTTACTTGATAGTTTTATGGCACCAAGAAGTTTGCACAATTTAATCTAAGTGCTAATGATGTTTCTGCAAAACCACCAAAAAAATGCATTTTTTACTTACAGATCATAGTTGAGGCTGTGGATGGGATGCAGAGCTTAACGTCAGACCATTATTAGACATAGGTTAGATAAATATACATTACTGGCCCTTGACTTGAACATGAAATAGTCAGTTGACTTTACAGAAAAAAAGAAGGTAGACTCAAGAAATAATCTACACAATTTCCACTGAAAATAATATCCATGTGCTCATCATCAAATCTAGTACAGTAGATCTATGTTTACAGCACATTTTAACACATTCTTCATAAGTGAGAGTAATAGTGAAGTGTAGCAAAAATAAAGAGTTACTTAAGCTTCATCTATTTTTATACTACAAGCACTGGTGAGAGATGTGAACACTAGACTGATCTTGGTAGGGAAATGGTTAAAATATATAGCTCTTCACAGCTCTATAATGCTCTCAACTGGTCTGATATTGGGTCCCCATTTTATTGTCATCATTATATAAATAGTTTTACCTTTATGACCCTTTAAGACCTGTATGGCATCTGTACGTTACATTTACGTTCAGTCAAACAATGATTCATGTTAGGGTTGTGACCCACCAGTTGGTATTCACTGATATTATTGTGATCTTTTTTTTACAGCAAGCTTAAGTGAACTTTGATGATGTACCTAAAGCCATTCTAATGTAATAAGCACACACACAAACACACACACCCACACACACAAACTTGAAATGCTGCACCTTTTGCATATCTAAGACTTAATGTTTTTGGTTTGCAGAAACATCATACAGTATACACAGGGTTTAAACAATTGAGCATCTGTCTAGAAATAATTGTGCATTCCAGTTGTCCATGGAAGTTGGAATTTTAGCGTTGAGATGAAAAACACAACTGTCAATAAGTCAAAATTCTTATTCGGAAAGTTTTTAAAAACCCACAATCAGTGTAATGTTTATTTTTGATTCAACTACACGGATGCAAGAATATGGAGATTTTGTCACTCCGATGTTCAATTTCTGACTTCCGAGGACAACTGAAATGCAATAGGGACCAAAGTCATGCACAATAAATGTATATGATCAGATTCTTAGCCATGATTGCAAAGCCAAAAACTGATGTATTTTTAAGGCCTTGATCATTTTCAACTGTTGTTTGTCGTGGTCCCATGATATAAAAAAAACTAAAAAAACATTCCCATCTTAAGCTGTGTGGCACATCCATGACTTCTTCAGTATTTCGTAGGTGTATGATGATGACAATGATGACCCTAAAATTGTTGTAGCCGACTCTTAAGAGACCTCACTAGACTTGTGTGCTGCACGTCTGGTGACTTGTTTGGCTGCAGATACAACAAAAGGTGTTGATGTCCGAGGTTGTCAAATGCATGCCTGATATGTTTGGTGTTGAAACAGAATCTGAAAAAAAAATATGTTATTGACAATTGTCACAAACACAGTTGACTCCACCTGTCTGCTCTGAACTGTACTGTTTCTTCATTTGCTGTTCCTTTTCTTTTATATGTAACAGAGTCCTCTTTCTCACACGGCGGAATATGGCTTTGATTGGTTTCTTGTTTTCCTTTAATTGGGAAATTAAGAAAAAAAAAGATGAGTATATATTTAAAGAGAAAATATTCTAAAAAAAAGAAAGCATGTATGTTTTCTACTGTTTGTACTAGGTATATTCATGTTGCCCTTGCTGCTTATGTGCCAATGTTGTTGGAGAGATTTACATTTGGCCACTCATGCAACTATTCTGTGGTGTTGTCCAAGAATGTATCAACATGAAATAAAAGTTATTTGGTTATTTTTTTTACGTATTTGATCCAAAATGGTGTTTGGTATCTGTGTCATTTGGTCAGAAAGCAAATGTTGGTAAGGTAAGTAGTGTATTTATTATGCTTTGCTATAATGGGGTAACATATTTTTGTTATTTCTCAATTTCAATAATGTCCACCAACTGTCTTTGTTTCTGTTTGTACTGTCTTCATTGCCACATGCTGAGGTGGTATATGGACAGCAACTGGGACAGAACGGTTCCTGTATCTCACTATTTCCCTGGAAGAGCTGGAAGAAGTGTCTAGGGAGAGGGACGTCAATGTTGTTCTGCTTTGACTGTGGTTCCTACAACAAAGCAGCAAATAAAACAAAAGATATTATTGATGGCATTGAAATGCTTTTTGAAATTATGTTAAATATGTCAAATCCTTAGTTTTTGTACAGTCTTGCAGTCCACAAAAGGTCTGTCTTTTTACATTTTAGGGGCGTCACACCAAAGGTATCCAAATCATTTTAACTGTCGCATTGACAACTAGTCTGTGGGAACCACTGAGAAACTTAGGCACAGTGAGAATGGTTAGGTCATCTTTCTTTTTAAATATATAATCAATTTGTTTCTTTGTTCAGGTAACATCAGATTCAATGCTCATTTTGAGAAAGTAAATTGTCTCAGCTGTACACACCAAACTATATAAATGTCAAAGATCAAAAAGTGTATTTTCCACACATACATCATTTAAATCAGGGCTTTCAAACAAAGTTACCAAACCCAACTGACAAGAAAAAATAAAAAATAGATTTTTATCTGATAACTATTCCACATACGGTACATTTGTTTATTTGTGTTGACTGTAATGTATTCCAGTTTGAACTTCCCACAAATAAGTAAGGTCATTTTTGGTGGGCTGCGAATGCATTTATTTTTTTTACACTTCATTCATTCCACACATACAGAATGGTGCAATGCTGGAGCCAGTTCACTTTGGTCCATGTACCATTATAGGCATCGTTATCTCCAGCATTGAGATAAGTTGCCATTTCATGAGTAGATTAAATGTGGAGACAGCACGAGGTCTCTAAAAGGGCTGTATCTGTTCTGCCCTTTGCTGTGCCCTCACTTGGGCAATCTGCCAACTGTACTGGCTTGGAGGCGTTCAGAGCCAGAAGTCCCAATGCTATACTTGCTGAGAAAGATGCCCTGCAGAAACCGCTAGCAGGAATTAATCAGGCCTTCCTCCCAGTTTCACCTTGTTGCCTATATGATGCTTGTCCTCCTCATCCAGTGATCATTTGCCGACTTTTCCGTGGTGCGTCGGGAAGGCTGAAGGATAATTAATCATACCCCTGAGACTTGGAGGCATTTGTCTAAAGTTGCTAGGTGGACACAATTAAACGGGAAGGAGGAAACATGTTGGATAGATGCTTGAGGGAATACCTTGTGATGGGAAGATGACAGATTCAACACCTCTAGATGCTATTTGGCTTATGTTTCAAAGTCTAGGTCAAGGTTGTGGCGTCCAAACTGTTGAAATAAGGCCCTGCAATGACCTTGCAAGCGGCACTAATTAAAGTTTCACCTCTGCCAATGAACATAATAATAATTACAAAGTATAATTTTTCATCCATGGCACTAATGTTGCCCCAACTGTTTTGAAACTGGTTGGTAATCATTAGGTCATTAAAATGGTAGATGTAAAGGTAAGTTCAAACCAAGGTGACTTCACAAAGAATTATTTGAAACAATTAAGTTATTATTATTATCTTATTGAGAAAATTCACTAGTGCAGACATGCAGATATTTTCATATTCATACAGCATTCTGGGTGCATAATCATGTTCCTCCTTGCTGCTTCCATTGCATTAACATAAGACCTGTATTGGTGAGGGATATAAGATGCTGACATTGTATGAATAAACCATAATAAATAATATAGGTCCAATTAGTTGAAAAGGTTTAAATAAGTCCAGCTTCAAATTGGTAATCCTGAACTTACCAAACTAGCCTATCTGATATTTAATAATGAGGTAATACAGTATGTTGGTTGAGACAGCAACACTGAGGAGCCTGATTTAAAGTAAAGGGAAATATATTTTTCAAAAGCATTGAAACGTCAAAGTGTTTACTAACTTCCCCTATATAACACATGTGTATATATATATATGTATATATATATATATATATATATATACATACATACATACATACATACATACATACATACATACATACATACATACACACACACATATACATACATACACAAATGTGGGCAATGGTTCCAGTTAAATGTATCCACTTTATCCACAATAAATGCTTCCCTATAAACCCTTTAAAATGTATGTCATATGGAATGTTCAAAGATCCAGAATGGAGGCAACTGGAGCAAAAGTGAGTTAACTTTACAAAAAAGTAGGATTTGTGTTGAGGGATAGAATTATTCTGATCATACAATGAAAAAAATATTTTTGTGGTCATCAACATTTCTGTAAGGACCTGTCCAGTAAAACCTAAAAATCAAGAATTTTGCCACGAGCCAAGTGTCTGTTAGTAATGTGTACATTAAATAATCCTACAATGTGAGTACTTTCACTAATATTTTCTAACCAGGCTCTGACATCACCTACATGTAGCAGAGTGGTTGTCATTTGTCAAAACCATCTTTAGATTAAATATTCTGCGGCTAATGCTAATTTCTCCATTGAATATTTCAACTTTGAAAGGGTCTAAATTGAACAGATATTCTTATCAGTACTGCTAGGGTTTCACGCTTAAATAACACCGGATAACGGATAGGGTCCATGATTATGTGATACAATGCTCTACAATTATTTACCAGTTAAGTTTGACATCTAGGCTATAAATAATGCATAACCTGTTTACTACTAAAATATGCTTCTTGAGGTCAAAACCTTGAGACAAGATTCGCTCCCAGGCCAGATGCATCTTCTTACTGCCTTTTTAAACATGATGGCTCTGTCCAAGGCCAAACGTTGTTTTAAATGCAGAGAAGCAGGTTGGGACAATGTAGATGTTACAAATATATCATAGGCCGCTCTCAATGGAAAAATGGAAGCATATCTGCGGATGATGTTGCTGTCCCGCCAATGTGAGTGAAGGACGAGGCCCAACTTCTGATGAGGACGCCCCCCTCCGGAAGGACGTGTTTAATAAAACAAAATTTCACTGTTAGTTTTCAGCTGTTCACAGGGCAGACACATCTAATCTGTGACTCCATGGTCATGTAATCTTATGTGTGATCTGCATCAAATCCTTCATGAATTTGAATGAGCAGAATCCTGGTGGTTTCTACAGACAGTCTCTTCCATCTGAACTTGGGTCAGTGAGAGTCATAATTCCAGACTGAGCAGACGATCCTTAAACTCTCACAGTACCAAGGGCCACTTTCTTAATCTCTTTGTCCAACCAAGGCAAATGTTTTTGTTCCAAACTCTAAATTTAACTAACCTTTTTCTATTACATGCTATCAGAGAATATTGCATTTCCCACTGCAGTGGCATATGAAGTGCTCTGTCAGCATGTAGCGCTGCTGCCTGGATATCAGAGTCCTACAATGACTACTGGCATCTCATCCTTCCCACCAGAAACACTAATTGGTTTGGTGGCGACTAATCTAATTGGACACTGAAGGTTAGCTATGTGAATACGCACTGAACACCCTCTTATCAGAGTTTCAGAAAGAGGCTTAGAGACAGAGGGAGAGGAGACTGAGGACAATCCTACTCAATCATTATTTCTGAGTGAATTCAAAGTCCACCAGAGACACAGCAATCAAACAAGCCCTGTAGGTTTCTGTTCAAAGGTTAAATGATGGTGAGTCAAATGACATATTTTATGTAAAATTAACAAATAATGGTGCTTTTGTTTCTCCTATACTTAATTGTAAAAGTCAAGTAGATAATTCAAGAAGATAGTAGTTGGTAGCACTTTACTTTAAACATGGTAATATTACGGTTTGGTAATAATAAAGTAATAATGGTTAATAAGTATACAAGTAATTTCTATGTAGTTACCCAACCACCCCTTACCCTAACCCTATGTTGCCCATAGGTTCCTCTATACCTATATCTATGCTCTCTGTGTGCAATGCATTTAGCATGGTTACTAATTACCAGGATAACCACATAGAAATTAGGTAATTAAACACAAATTATTTATTATTACCTGGTTATTACCACACTGCCAAACAAACATACTAGCCTTTGCCACCATCTTTTGAATTTTCATTATTTATTGATTATATTTTATTATTATTATTATTATTATTGTATTATTCCAAGTGCACAGCTGAACCTTGTGACAAAACAATACCATAAAGGCTGTGTTGTGGATTACTTGCTGGACTGAATAACTGGTTGTTATTGAGCCACGGGTTTCTCTGTCTTTTTGGCACTTGGTATGGCGCTGTGAATGATGGGAACTTTCACAGACAAACCCATTCGCTCAGTCACTGGATGTCCTGCGCCAGCTCTACACTCTCTCATGTGTCAGAGACTGATTGTTTTGTTTCTCTTGGTAAGAACCAGAACTACAGTGAATGAATAGAGGTGTAGGGCACTTTGGGCAAACTGCTGAGGACTCCTCATTCCATCGACCTGAGGTATAGTACTGCTTATGTGGCTGATGTGGCAAATTGGACTTCTCTGCTACTTTTCCATTGGTTTCCTTTTACTCTATCTTTCTGCAACTTTTTCTCCTGCCCTCCCCATTACTCTTCTTTAAGCTTTCTAATTCACATGGCATGATATACTGTACCACTGTTTGGTCACAAGCCCATATCTTTACTGATGGCAACCATTACCACCATAATGGCACACCACAAGAAATGTCATCTCGTTGCCAGGTCATGAGAGATTACTATACAGTGTTTGGTCTGTGTACAGTTATATTCTATCTTCTTCTACTCCTTTCATTATCTGCCTCCATCTAACCCTATCCTCTGCATCATCTTCTCTCACACCAACAAGCCATGTGCTCATTGCATTCATCAATCAATCTCTAGATGCCTTGAGTTAGAGAACTCAAGGTTGGCGTTCATGGCATTTTTTTTTTTTAGTTTTAGAGAAAAATATTCTAACTCTAGCGTGGTCTATAGTAGAATTAGACTAGAACTGGTGGATAAAAAAACACATATCAGTATATTGCACTGCAAAATATTATGACTGTACTAAAGTCAATTAGTATGAGCTGTAACTATTTGTAAAACACTGTAGGCTAATTGTAAAAGTTGGTATTTACAAAATAACATTGGGTTTGCTAATTGTTGTCAGATTTTGACATCTTCAAGAAACATTCTGCATCCAGGATTTTTTTATTAGGATATCAGAGTATATAATTAAGAATAAATAAAACATTTCAGAAAAGACTAATTTGTGGATACTTCTAGCTATAGCATCTATTTTCAAATTTACTAAAAGTGAGAAAAAAATTATGCCTTTGCCATCACTCCAAACTGGACTACACATTGTATTATAGCAAGAGATTACCCTTCTCTGCTGATGCTCAGTGTTTCATTGACTGTCCAGAGCCTGATTATCGTTCTTTCATGACAAAAAATGAAGCAGCACAGTAATGACAAATATTTCAATATTTGACTGTAATTTTGAGATAAGTCCAAACCTTATGGCAGGCAATTAAAAAGAATGAATAGGAATGAATGGCATATCTCGGGAAGGCATCAGGGCAAAAAGTGAGAAGTGACAGAGATGGGATTGAAAGGCAACATCATCACCGCAGGAGGAACAAAATGACAGCCTGGACCCTGACAGTAAAAGCTAATGCGTGTGTATGGAAAGAAACTCATTGTGGTATAGCAGGGTTATTTGGCCCCCCACCAGCACCGTCTTTACACTTGATGAGGTCCTCGGCCGCTATCAGCCGAGAGATACCAGGTGTCAATGGAAACCAATTTAAGGCGTCCACAGCAAAGCAAGTTATTAACCTTCCTGCCAAAGAATGGCGTCTGCCGACTGGCTCTTCCTGCTTCCTATAAGCAGAGAGGGGATGGTGGAGGGGTGCAAATAGATAAAGAGTGTCAAAAAGACAGACCGACAAAAGGAATAAAACCTAAGTAGCTTGTTTAGCCAAACAGGAATTTGACATTTACACTTTTAATAATGTTAAAGAAATTCACAGAGTTTGGTTTTTACACTAAAGACAGAAAAAAAAACTATTTATGACTGGTGCAGTGGCCAACCTGCAATAGGGTTCAATAATAGGGTTCAATAATAGGGTTCAATAATAGGGTTCAATAATAGAGTTCAATAATAGAGTTTAATGGTAAGGGTTCAATAATAGGGTTCAATAATAGGGTTCAATGGTAAGGGTTCAATAATAGAGTTCAATGGTTAGGGTTCAATAATAGAGTTCAATGATCAGGGTTCAATGATCGGGTTCAATGATCAGGGTTCAATAATATAGTTCAATGATCAGGGTTCAATGATCAGGGTTCAATGATCGGGTTCAATGATCGGGTTCAATGAAGAGCCAAGCAAACTAAAAAAAATACTTGGGACAAAACTTCTGTCAGTGGAAAAATGTGTGAATTTCCCAAGATATCTAATCATTCTAACCCACTGAACACATTTCAAATTTACATTTAAAAGGTACAGATAATAAAGGAATGTCTGGTGAGTAGTGGCAGAGGTGTGCAGACCATTATTACCCACATAGCAGTGATGAAATACTACCTGAATGTGTAAGAACATTTACTTTTAACAGCAAATGCAAATAAAATAGTATAGTAAAA
This sequence comes from Philypnodon macrostomus, assembly GCA_036025475.1. Classification (NCBI taxonomy): domain Eukaryota; kingdom Metazoa; phylum Chordata; class Actinopteri; order Gobiiformes; family Eleotridae; genus Philypnodon; species Philypnodon macrostomus. Next base: position 2,815 of record JAVQKC010151287.1, on the reverse strand, counting down.
TATTCAGGGTTTAGCTTTTCAATAATTTACTAATAGGACAGTTAGGGATTTGACATTGATTTTTGTTTTATGCCTTTTGTTCATATGTTGGGGTGGGAGATCATAATAATCATACTACAATACTGTTCACCTATAAATTCTAATATGTAAAATATGAAAAAAAAAAAATAGAATAATAAGTAAGAAGCTTTATCATTGTCATTGGCAGCCCGAAGCCCTGGAGTTTGACTTCATTGTACAATAGTGTCTATGAGCTGGTGAACGTGAATGAGGAGTTCCAGTTATGAGCAAATGACCTTTGCACAGACTATACACCCACTGGAAGATAATTAGGTATGTCTTTTTTTCAGAATGACTCACTTTTCCACACCCCTATCCAATGGAATTAAAGCATTGTTTTTGGTCCTTGTTTGGTATTTTAATTTGAAAGATTATTAGTGAAGTGAAATGTCCACAACCATTTCAAAATAAGACTACTTAACAGAGTATTTACAGCACAATCAATCTCACCACATTGAACCTAAATGAGCCTTTCTTTGTTAATCACTTCAGCAGTCAGCCTTGTCACCTTCATTGCTTTCAATCCACTTGAAACACCTCCACACACTGCATTTAGCACTTCACATAATTCCATCTCCCAACACTCCCATCCTTTTATTAGATCATAAATATTGACAGCTTTTCCCACTGCACCATAAGAAGTGTAACAGCCCACAAAAGCTTTTAAAACTTCCCACAAAACCACAGCATCAGCCAACCCCATTTCATCCCAAACACTCCATTTGTTGTTGTTATTAACATGAATATTGACAGATTCTCTCAGCGAGGTGCATCCAGCTTGCCGGCAGCCATGGACCCCTCATCCATTCTCCTATCCTCCCAGTGCACACATCATCTGTTTTGGGCTCCTGGGCGATACATCACTGTGGCGGGCCAGAGAAAAGCTCTTTAAGTTGCATAAACACAATGTCGCCCAGGCACCCACTGGCGGCCAGTGATGGATGGGGACCACACAGGGATCAGAGACTTGGTTTCTTTCAATAGGTGATGACTGTGAAAGACCAACTGACAGTCATTACTTTCCATTTTTAAATGGAAAGATCACTGCGGACGCCGTTGATGCAATGCATGAATTTTTAAAAATGGTAAGTATACGGGAGAAAGGATACCATAGAAGAAACCCGAGAAAAGCCCAAGGTAAAGGTGCCAGAATTAGCACAATAGCAAAATGTTATCCGCTATCCAAAGGCACCATAAAACATACACACACTATACATTTACAAACACAGCATAACACATGTAGACATACACTGAACCACAAAGACCAGTTACAAAAATCAAACACATTTAAAATCAACAGGTCCTTATAAATAGAAAATAGTGTCGATTATACATGAGTACATGGCTGGTTTGTTTTAGTGTTTTCTTGAAGGTCAGGTAGTTCTCACGGTCTGTAACATGAGCTGGTAGAATTTTAGCGCTACATCGCTGTATGTCACAGTCCCCCCCTGGTTAACGCTCTAGTGTTGACTCTGTTTGTTCGTTTTCTTTTGTATAAAATCCAGTGGAGGAGGTGCAAGCTAGTTCAAAACTTTGAAAACAAAATAAAAATCTGATAACTGTCCAAGTCTAAAATGCTATCCTTGCTCAAGATGTTACAATGTTCACCATTTTCTTAAAGACAGACTTGGTTTTAGGGTGCCCTCTGTTGTATGAGACCAGATCTATCTTTGTATTACATAATTGGTAAGGTTTTAAGAAGATATTTGAGCGCAAATAAAAAACTGAAGGCATTTCGATGGATCCACACAAAACTAAGCAGGTCAATTTTCTTCTTCTAAGTATGACACTGTTGAGTCAGTGCAAAGTGGTATGAATTTGAATGTTGAAGAACACTCCAGCCGCACAGCTCAATTTGGAAGTTAGAAGTGTCACAAACAACTTTTGAGCCAAACCACAGCACATTCTGAATTTTGAACACTGCCTTGTGGTCATACATTTTTTAGGCAATTACTGTTTCTGCTAGAAAACCCCAAAGACAATGTTTTCAGAGTAAAGTACCCAGAGCTCATGTTCATGTAAAAATTCATAGGTCACTAACTCTGTAGCTTCTCTTCTTCAATTTCCAGAGGACTCTGCCTTTCTAAGGAAGTGCAGTTACCATGACAACTGAAGTTCCACTATACGGTGAGCTGGCTCGGTGGCATAAGACATTCTCATACACGTATAGAGCAGAGATTTATGAAGGACGTGATTGTCGAGCAAATGTGTGTAGGTCCGTAGTGAAGACAAGGACAATGCACCTATTAATGCTATCTGTATCCAGACTTCCAAACAATTGAATAAACATCTTTAGAACAATGCAATGATGTAACTAGGCCTGTGCTGTCCCCGACAGCAAGGTGTATATCGGCAAAACGGCCCCATACGTCTGCCCCATACGTCTGCCCCATACCTCTGCCCCATATGTCTGCTACAACTGTCACCAACGGGCACCTTAATCACCTCTTTGATTTGTCTGGATGTTTGTGAAGAATGTTTTGGCCAAATTTAGAAAATTCCCTAAAACTGCATTCTTCTTTCAGTCTATAGGGGGCACTATAGAGGTAACTGCCATCATATCAGTCAGATGTGTCCAGGGCTGGGGGGTAAATAGGTGTTTCAGGTTTGAGCCAAATTGGGCAGGTATGTACAAGTTAGAGCAGGGGTGTCAAACATACGGCCCGTGGGCCGGAACCGGCCCGTTGGATGATTTAATACGGCCCGGCATAAATTTCTGAGTATGTCAAAAAAAGAAGCGAGTCTCTAGCTCATT
>JAVQKC010151281.1:0-16620 GCA_036025475.1 Philypnodon macrostomus | reverse complement strand
CAAAAAAGTGATTAAGGTGCCCGTTGGTAACAGTTGTAGCAGACGTATGGGGCAGACGTACGGGGCAGACGTACGGGGCAGACGTATGGGGCCGTTTTTGCCGATATACACCTTGCTGTTGGGGACAAAAGCACAGGCCTAGTTGTATATACATTTCAACATTTTGATTAATTTATAGATTGCAGGGATGTCCAAACCTTATTTGAAAATGCCCACCAGTACAGAACCAATGGTCAGAAGAATATACATTTTCAGTCATTCCAGTTGTCATTTATTTAATGTAACTTAATAGGGAGATAAAAGTGGGTAAAAAGCAGTACAAAACGTGTTCATTTCCGTGTTTAAGCTGATAGCACGTGCTGTGATTGGTCCCCGGGCCGCACTTTGGACATGTTTAGTTGAGTGGGTATCGTTTGAGACCACTCTTTTTAAGACAATCCACTGAACAATGGCATTTAAAAGGGCATTCATTTGACTCCAGTGTTATCAGTTGACCAGCCCAGGACTGAACACATGCTTCTTGTTAAAAAGGTGGAGCTAACCCTCCAAAAAATATTTTAGCGTTTTAAATCATGGCCCAATAAGATTTCTCAATTTAGTTTCATTAGTCTGCTCTGTTGCTATGGTGATAGTTGTATGTTAAATAGGCCAATGCTGTGAATTAGAGATGGAGGCAGAGCTGTTGGAGGAGTTGGCTGAAAGATTTCCGGGACCCAGATGGCTTGTGCATATTTAGATATCTGAATGACAAAAAGTGAGGAAGAACTGGTTAGTGTTTTAAAATCCAAGAGAAAAATGAAACGTGCAAAAACAATGAGACAATTCAGTTCAAAAAGTACATTATTATTTCCATCACTGAAATACTGTACAGATACATATTTCAAGCTATACTACCAGTTTATGTCTTTAAAGATTACCCAGCAATTAACCAGTGATTGTTCAAAGCACAAGAGGAAAGGATCCATGATCCCTATGACCTCTAGGAAGATACATTTATATGGATAGAAATAAATGAAGGAAGTATGGGGAGAAAGACAAAGAGCACATGGATTACTGAAGGCAATCAATTGCATTAAAAAAAGGTAAAGTAAGCCAAAAAATCAGGTAGTTACACAGTGTGTGTTTTTAAAATGGGTAAAGTAGACTTGTTTGTTCTCTGGATAAGGCTCATTCTTCCATTGAGGCTGTTGAGTCAAGAGAGGTAGGCAATCTTGAGTACAGATCATGGTACGGGCCTACGGGTACATCACAAAAATCAGCTTAAGAAAACCTATGCAAAGACAAAGATCAACATCAGATGAAGGTTGGTTCTCTGTTATTATGGGCTCTGTTGATTATGACACTAAAGTGCTAGAATTGTTAAGTGACGCCTCTTAAAACGTGACAGTTATTGACAGACAGCTTTGAGCTGTATCCAACATCACAAACTACTTTTTATGGTTTGAAGATTCATAAAGACAATATCCCAAGAGTGATTATCAGCAGCATTGGTTCTGTAACGTACAACATTGCAAAACATCCACATAAAGGATCTTTATATGGAGGTTTTTGAACAACAAGCCCTCAGCTCCATCCCAGACACGGCACCACCATCATTTTGGTACAGATACGTTGATGACACAGGGGTCGTACTACAAGAAGATATGAAGCAGGATTTCTTCCAGCACATTAACTTAGTGGACACATACATCAGGTTTAGTCAAGAGTGGCAGAATATTAAAAACTGTGGATATAATGAATGGACATTCACTCGGGTATCAAACCTCTAAGAACCCTAAAGCCAGAACTGTGAACAAATATAAAACTCAGATAACCCTGCCATATGTGTCCAACATGTTAAAATGTGTGTTCTCAAAACATGGTATACGTACATCAACACCCTTCAGCACCCTTTGCTCCAGACTTGTACACCCTAAGGATACAATTCCCAAGGGCAAAAAAGCAGTGGTGGTGTTCGTTTTCTAATGCAGCACTGATGGATGTAGAATTGAATTGTATTTGTCATTTGAGAAACGCATTTATCAACATCACAGAAAAACATCATCAGGCCTGGACTCAGCTGTATACTTACACATGAGTGAGACAGGTCACACCTTTGACAATAAAGATACCATCATACTAGCTCAGGAACCAATGTGGGGTAAAAGAGGCCATATATAAAAAATCTGAAGGACCAGTCCTGAACGACATGGAGGACTACATTACCAGCTCTCACACACCTGAGCCATCACACACGCAGAGCCATCCAAGGGATCCCCAAGGCCTTTTTTGGTGACGTTGCCACCCACTGTTTCATCTAGATTCACAGTTACTAATCCAGCTCTGATGAAGCCACCTGGTTGATGGTGAAACATTAGCTCTCAACTCTCAACTCAAGTAAGTCCAAAGTGGAAGTTGATTTAATTTTTGCAACGTTAATTTTTCGCCAACTAGGAGAACATGCAAACTTCACAAAAGGCAGTGCAGAGACATACAATCATACACAGGACGTGCAGCAATAACTCCATTAACCACCTGTTTCAATTAAGACCAAGGGCACTTTAGGTACAAGGAACCCAATAAAATGAACGGGGAATGTATTTTCTACCCCAAACATTCCAGGCAAAAGACCCTAGAGACAGCACCACACTTTCAATATCACATTCTTTGTTTTTCACTTATTTTTAACAATCTTTAATGATTGTATCACACAGATTGCAGGGCACAAATTACCATCTGTGTGTGTGTAAATAGCCCAACAGCAGCAGCACCGTGACTTATCAAGACAAAATGAACGAGGGTCTCATGTGGAGATAAAACGAAAATGATCTACGAACATGAAACGCTGCTATTGTTTAAACGAGAGAAAAAACATACCCTAATGCTGATGATGAAGAATGGTTGAACAAACTGTCAGACATATATTTATGCTAGTGTGGCTTATCTATAATGCATGAGATGATGAAAATTGAAAATGTCAAAGTGTAACGCAAAAATTGGTGTAAAAAGAACTTATCAAGCTCTAAATGGCACATTTGAGCTAATACATGCATCAAGATGAAACGTCACGCTTGCTATGTTATGTTACGATTGTTCCGAAAATCCGACTGTAAGTAAACGACACGCCAAGGCAAGTGGAGATAATGTAATTTCGAATTAGCTGTGACTGCGCTGACACATTTAAATGCTAACATGTTTATGGCGTACAAACTGAGGATATCAGCTTGCAGAAAACATTATAATGCACATGTATGGATGTAAAAAGGCAAGCAGAAAGACAATATTGAATTTAGTGGAGAATATGAAGTGACATTTCTGTGCGGTTTGAAGCTAAGATGTGACATTTTAAACATATTACATATCTGTGAATGCAATCACATTCACTACATACAGTATATGGAATTAAAGAATTATGTCTATCCAATACTTATGAGTGGCGCCTGTTCCAGCAACTGGAATGGACTTAAGCGCTCACTCTCTCGTTTATTGAACTATGGCCATTTAGAATCCACACGTTTTTCAACAGTGGGAGGAAACCAGAGATAAGATCCGTTGTGACCTTAACACATTACACACTTAAACATACAGCACTATCTTGTGTTTATATCGTACAGTAAACTGCATACACATTTAATGTAAAAAGAACCAATACAATATTAATTAGGTTAACAGCTGTTTTATTAAAAAATATGACCAGTCTCTACAAAGAAGCCTACCATCACATCTGCTCAACAGTTTGCAGACTGTATGTAATTACAGATCTAATGAAGCAAAGTGAACAGCACGTGTTGTGCCTCAACCAGTTTGATAATAGATCATTATTATTAAACAGTAATTAATAACAGTGATGAAGCTTCTATAAATATAATATAGAAGACACGTACGTAAAGGCATGGGCACTATATGCTCTATATTCATTTAGTTTTGGTCCCCAGGATTGAACTGGAATATTGGGAGTTCCAATTACTGTATTATTTTTGTGTTATTTAAATATACGTACTGGGCTGCATATATTGTAGAATAAAGTACATATACCTTTTGATTCACTTGTTTACTTGTAATAGAAGCCATTATAAAAGGGTAATAGTGCTCTAGTTACCACCTTGTGTCAAAATTTTATCTGACGCAGTTTCATTGATGAAATGTTGCCCACTCACTAACATTACTAGTATCACTCTCAGTAAAAAGGCTTTTTCTGCAGTGTTTTTCTTCAGTATGACCTTGTTACAACATGTGTGAAACATTATGTGAAACGGAAAGTAAATAGACAGTGAGCCTCCTCTGATTGGCATACACTCCTATTGGACTATACAGGCTGCTGATTTAACAGAAAGAAATGGCAGGTAATTGCAGAGCAGAGCATCTAACCACTCTTCCATTGTGTAGCCCACTAGTACATCGGTATAGGTCCTATATTAGGCAGACTTTTAAAAGCTTTTAACAATGTTCTAAAGTTGTTTTTACCTCAAACACATACTCATTCATGTCATAAATTGTGACATTGTTTATATAAAGAAGTAAAAGGTGGTTTGAGTTTTTTTGGACACCCCCATAAACCAGCACAAATGGTTTGTTCCTGTCTGAAACAGGGACAGGTGTCTCATCAGACCATTTCTCACTGAGTCAAAGAGTGAGCTCCACAAAACAGCTTGTGTAACTGTAAAAAGGTAACCTAAATCTATCCAAAATAGTCTGTGAATTTAACAAAAAAGCTCTTGACATGACACTTTGACTAATCATTCTAGCCTTATTAGTGCCAGCCCCTTCCCTGTTTCTATGGTAATTCTGAAGATGTTATTTGTGCACGAGTGTTAGTCTTGCTAATCAGATTTTAAACAGAGTGCAAATAAGCCGCAGCTCGTAGCTTGAGGACTTTCTTCTCCTCAGCTGAGAGATAAAGAGAGTCCCCGAAAACCTGTAGCCAAGTAATTACCAAGCAATAGATGTATAATACAGCCCTGTGAAGAGACTCTGAACTTCAGGTGCATTTGTAAGCCACTGAGGCCAAACACACAAGTCCCCCCCCAATCATCTCACATTCAGCCATATTCTCCTCAGCCACAATGCACTGCAGTTAGCTTAATCGGGATTGATGGTACGGCACAGTGGGTCTAAATTTAGTCTACCCAAGAACACTCTCCTTCTCTTCCAGTCTTGCCATAGCTGTGGGCACAAGCTGAGGTTTTGCAGATCATTCATGGCGGGGGCCTACTTTGGACTATTTTAGTGTGGTTCCCAAGTCTCCAAAGTAATTTATAGTATAAATTAGGACTAAACCAGGACTGAACCAGGTCTTATCCTTGAGTAAACCAGGACTAAACCAGGTCTTAACCTTGAGTAAACCAGGACAGAAACAACACTATGCCAAAGGCTAAAGCTTACCCAAGCAGGACTAAATCATGATTAAAATAGGTCTGAACAAAGGACTAAATTGTGATTAAACTGGGACTAAACCAGAGCTAAGTAAAGCCAGCACTAGGCCAGAATTAAACCACAAAATCAGGTCTGAACCAAGGGTAAAGGTCTAAACCAGGACTAAAGTGCATTATCTGAACCATGACTAAACCGGTATTAAACTAGGTATGAAGTAGATCTAAACCAGGACTAAAACAGGTCTAACCCCTCAGACTTAACCAGAGAAAAATGGAAAGCACTTCTGACCACATTTACATTGCTCAGAAAAAAATCACAGAGATTTCCCAGCTTCACAGTTAAATGATAGAAGGAGGCTGTGGAGCTGAAATGTATTGCTCAATGGCACATCTGCAGGTCACACCAAGTCTCTTCTAGCTCTAGTCTTATCACTCTTCACACCAGCATTTTGTGGATCACTTACTCAGGGTAAGCCCCCCGGAGGAAACAGGATTGTGGATGTCTCTTAAACAATCTCCTGCGGATCAGCTAAACTACTAAAGCGTATGCACAAGTGAAAATGCATCATTAACAGGGAAGGGTGGGGTAGTTTTGAGCTGGAGCATACATGGACAAAAACAGTTGGAGGCATTAATGTGTGAAAGTGCTTATATGACTATTGTCTGTTTGCAAAATGAAAATGCTATGGTCATATACTTTTAAGAAAGTAAAAAACAATGGGCCCAGGTAAAAGTCATTTCTCTTTGGTGGGCTTTGTGTGTCAATATTAGCATTTACCCCTAAACTAGAAGATTTTTGCATATAATCTAAAATCTAAAATAAACACTATAACATTACCATTGTAGGATTCAAGGTTCAATGGCAAGGCAAAGGTTCTACTATAAGTTACAAATCGAATTCAGATTCTGTGTATTAAAATGTGTATACTGTTTTTCTAATAATTCATGTCTTGGGTCTTCCATTAGCCACACTGTAAACAAGAAATGACTAATGACATGTGTGTATAATCAAATTGACTTGATCCCTCTAAAAGTGGTACAGTGGCTCCTTGATAGCCACTTATCAAGTTCTACATTTGACTTTAACAAGAACATCTCAACTGAAACTAGAATCCCGTATTACAGAGAGCTGATCGCTTTGGGAGCACACTTGGGAGATATTATAATTTGCATGTGCACCTCTGCTAAAAGTGGAAAAAAATATAAAAAAGAGACAGCGGAGGAAGCTCAAGGCAAGCCATTATTATATTGCTGTGATTTGATTTTGCAGACAGGAACAGCAGCAAAAGCTCATCTCATTACAGAACACACTATACATCTGAACAGTGCCGGTGGAGTCTGGCCTAACTATGCACTATGGCAGCTCTGTCACTGTAGTTATCAACAAGGCCTGTTAATAAACGTATAATGAAATCACGCTGTCATCTGAAAGAAGCACTAGTCTTTCTGATGGGGCTAGCCGCAGGGTCAAACTACCAACCTTTTTGCTGAGTGGCAGGCGCACTAACCACTATTATACAACCATAGAGAGTCTGGAGTTCTTGGTGCCCTGTTTGGAAATTGAACCCTGATCTCCCGTGGCAATAGAATAGTAAATAGAATTTCAGCTGGTAATAAAAAAATATTCTTAAGATGCTAAACAAATATTTTCTAATTTGGCTCGTGCAATTGGCAATAAAAGATTGTATCTTGATGTGAAGTTATGGCGATCTGCTTGAATTGTGCTCTGCTCTTAGCTGTCATTTTTACTGTAACAATGCCAGTGTGAAATATGATAGACACACTCCACGAAAACACTGATAGCAGCGCTTCTCTGTCTGAGACAAAAAATACAACGTTGCTAAAATTGTGATAAAATGGTGATCTTGGCTTGATGAAATAGCGATAGTACTTTTACCATATTGCTCACCCCTATTTACAGCTTGAAAAATGACAAACACCACTTGGGTATACACTTGTATGAGTCTCTCCCTGAACTAAATGCACTTAAAAACAATCATCTGTACCCTGAATGATTTTACTACTCCAAATACTCTGAAGTCACCTCCATTTACATTGTGACTAAATTCAGTATACTTTGTAGAGCATATTTCTCGTCTGTGATTTTGAAAAAGAGTGAATCCTTGTCTTTAAAATCAGCAGGTGTTGGTCCCAGTGAACTGTCCGATACATGCAGTGTTGCAGGTGTAATGGTATTTTCTACTGTCACTACTGTCAAAACGTGATAGTCATCTTTACACAGCCATCTTATCAGCAACTTCAATTTGAATAAAAAAGGTCTAAAGTATAGTATGTTGCCAGATGTTGTTTACATCCGCTGCGCAGAAGGTGGGTTAAACTCAAACTTGAACAAAAGCCAAATCCACTGAGAGCTCAAAGGTTCAGTCTGTGAAAAAGAGCCAAAGGTAGAACCACAAACAAGGAAAATATGCCTTTGCCCCTTCACTTCATCATCTTGTTTAGGTGAGACAAAAATTCACATAAATTCTAATTAAGGGGCAAATACCTACTTGATTCCACTTCAAGGCCGATTGTGGGACTCCAAACAATCTGTCCAGATATAGACCAATGGTGATAATTGATTAAAAAAAGATTGATTCTGTTCATTTTCCCCAGCTCACAAAAGTATACAGAATGTCACTCCCTGCTCTCTCCATGGTTTCCTGTTACATCTCAACTGTACATGAATGCCAAAAAAGTCTGAAATAAAAACATCTTTTAAAAATGTGCAAAGAAAGTGATAGAATCTTTCTGTCCATTTCATAATTGGAGAAAACTAAATTCAGACAATGTGTAAAAAATAAATATCAAAACAGTTCTAGATACTATTCAAGGTTATTACCAGGCTATATGCATTGCTGTGACTTCCTTCTATAACCACAGTGCAGTTTTCTAAGACAGTGTAGTGGGTGTAGGATAAAAAAAAAACCTTTTAATTAGACCCTTCCTCAGATTCTTTTTTGCAACCAATTAGACTCTCATACCGTTGCTGAATGCAAATTTCAAACAACTCCTCATTAACCAATTTAATGACAACTTCTATGGGGTCACGGGGCCAATGCAGGCGATTTCACAGTGCATATATAATACCAGTTAGGGGCCACTTGATTGCTCATTTCTGGACCGGAAGATAAATTTGAGGCATTTGACAAAAAAATAAAAAAACTGCTATCTATTCTGCATACACACGCCTCGGCTCTCTAACCCCCGCTGGTGTATCTTGGATGTTTTCTTGCTGATAGTCAGTCAGTTACATTTGTATTGTATGATGCGGCATGCCGGAGGCTGCTATAGTCAAGGTTATTGATCAAAACTAACCCCCATAATTGCATTGCCTTGTATTTAATTTCCTGTTAAGCTCCTCATTAATTACACTGCTTTCCATCTGGGGCACAGCTATTAATCTCAGAGGCTTTGATGTGTCTAATATACCTCCTGGACTAGCCCTGACATACACCAGTTTCTTCTAGTATAAAATGTATGTGAAGTGTGGAGAGAGCAGACTTTAACCAAGGAGTTTAGCCCTACCCTGCCTGACTTGAACCAGTAATCGTCTAGTTCAGGGGTAAATGCTCTATAGCAGGAGTGTCCAAACTATAGGCTTTCTTCTCAATTGGCCCAAGTTGTCTTTTAACTCTATGTGACTCTACATTCTCCAACTAAAAGAAAGCATTTATGGAACATATGTGGCCAACCGATAAACAGAAGGTACCTTTGGTGAAGTGAAAGTCACCTCAGAGAGTGGCCCTCCTTGGTATACATTTTTGACAATGTGGCCCTCAGTAGAAAACGTTTGGTTACGTTACTTAGTACAACTTTAGGTTATTTTATGTACATAGTGTTGAATTATTAAATAATAATCAATGGAATTAATAACTATGCCGCAAAACAGTTCAGTAAGAAACTTTCAAATGATGAAGAGGAGGCGCCAACAACAGGTTCAAATATAATTTAGCATATAGAAATCAGCAGTGTTCTTTATAATAGACCCTCACATGTTGATGAATTGATAAAATACCCCAGTTTCAACTCCAGGCATACAGGCTATGTTTTTAATCTATTGCAGATAATGTTTTGTTAGATTTGCAAACAGTGCCCCAACACAAAATTGAACAACTGAAAAAGAAAAAGTCAAACAATAATTCTGATTGAGAGATCTTTGACAGCCGAAGTCGGAAGCTGTATGTGAATTGGCATTTTGTAAACAAAGCCACAGAAGCGTGGAATTCATCTATAAATGAGATCTTTGACTTGTTTCACAGTTGACGGAGGAGAAAACGTTTCAAAGAATTAGTCTGGTCTCCATCCAACATTTCTCTGTTGCCAAACCTGAGCCTCTTATACATCATTTTGAAAAACTAATCCGGAGTGCCTTATCCATGGTGAAAACTGATTTTCAAACTCAATCTCACCAGCAATCAATCTTCCCCTGGCAGGGTGAGTCTGTCGAAGCCCGGATCCGTGGCTATGAAGAATGTAACATTTCAATTTCTCTCCTCAACTCCTACTGGCAGGTGGCATATGTTAGCCCTGGCATTGGGTGGAACCTCTGCGAATGTGCAACAGGGGAATTTCTGCTCGAGGAGACGGAGGAGTGAAATATCTGATGTGAGATGTGAAAACAGATCCGCTGGGGCATGTAATGGGCAGCGGGACGCTAGACGGAAGGCAGCAAAAACTTTCTGGAAGGATTATCCGAGGTAAGATGGGCAGTTTCTCTTATTTTGAAATGACTATTGTGGTTTGGCATGGTGTCAAAATACATTAAAAATATTGAACACAGCAATCTGTCATTAAGGTAAGTCATTTTCTATTCTTTTTTAAACATTACTAACAAGGGTATGGCAGTAGTGAGTCATAAAAGTACATACTAACAGAAATATGTCTTTCTAGGCCATTGTCTGTAAGGTGTATATTATATTATTCTCCTACATCAAAACATGTCCAGAATGTTTTTTTACAAGTCCAAGACATGCTCTGCAAACAAGACAAAGAATTACTTTTTTTGAGGTTGTTTTAAATTGCTAGTCAAGGTCTCACACACAAACACAAACACACACAAACACACAAACTGCTGGGTTGTCAGATCTCCAAACCCACAAAGGTCTAATTATAACCCAAATATGAATAAACCCTGGTATCTTTCGTTCATAGTGAGATTCAGATGACCTTTAAATTCACATAAAGATAATATGTGCCTATACATTAAAGAGTCAGCACAAAAAACGAGGAAATCATAATAACCATAGACCCAAAAACAGTTTAAGTTTTCATGATTGCATTTGGTGGGTGCATGTGTTACATCCTCTTCCGTCCCATCTCCTCCCTGTTCAATCTACCAGCAGCCCTCTGCGAAATACCCAATACACATATGAACCAGAATATGAGCAGACACAATGTTTTGTTCATTTATATTCATAACGAGCACAGACCAGCAGACAAAAGGGAAACCAGCAGATTTAGTAGAAATGTCATGCTAACCCAAGTAGTGCCACTTTCTTAAGCCTTAATAATCTCCGGCCTCTGAAGTGGAGAGGGGGACGCATTCTTCACAAGAGCCTTCACAAGAGCCTTCACAAGAGCCGCGAGAGGAGAACTTCGAGAGAAACTTTTATGTAATGCTCCCGGCTTTTCAGCAATACTAATGGGCAGTACTTTGTTATGGGGCGCACAAATAGCATCACTGACGGTGAGGGTGAACGGGCCGAGACACTGGTGAGGCTAATGCTCAATCCAGACCAGATACAATTACAATGGAATGTCTATGAGTCACCCTGTAGAGGATTAACTCATTAATTTGGTTATGGGCGGTCCGGCTGTACTTGCTAACGTTGATCTGAATTCTTCTACCATATTTCAAGTTAGTGTGAATACGTCATACAATTGCTGGCTTATACTCTGTTTGCCTTTCGATTGCAGGCCAGAAGTACACACAAAATATTACCCGTATCATTCCCCATGTAGCTGGGATAGACAGTTTAATATTTAAGTATTACAAAATCATATAGTGTGTGCGTGTCTGTCAACAGCTATATAAAACAGGGCAAAACTGTTGATACACATGGATGCAGTATTAAGGCATTTTGGGGGCAAAGTACTTCAGAAAGATTTTGGCCATAGTTGTGATTTTGATTATAATATTTTACTACATTTTACTAAAATGGACGATATGTACCAAATATGTTATTTTGTAGGAGTATAATCCTATATGGATTCACATTCAGTCCTGCAGACCTGTGTTTAATAGGTTCAAAAAGTAATGTGTTTCTACCCAAATTAGTACTAATTACTAATTACTATGCAATGCAGTGGATTTTGGAGTGGCTTTGCTCTGTGGTAATTGGCCAAATGTCAAGACAGAGACTGAGAGAAAACCCGCTCCAGTATATCCATCTCTCAGGAGTGACAGAAATCAATGGGAGAGATGCTTATCGGGACCATGTTAATAATTCATCGCAGGCCAGTGGCAGGTGCATAATTGATCAAGGCCCGATAAGTTGTGGTGATAAATATTTCACTGAGAGAAAGAAAGGAAATAAACCAGTAGAGTCTGTTGTTAGGGGCGACGAGAGTACCTACAGTTTGTACTGTAAAAGTATAATGCATACTTGAGTAACATTCTAAAGTATAATACTTGAGTAACATTCTGAAGTATAATAATTACTTGAGTAACATTCTAAAGTATAATACTTACTTGAGTAACATTCTAAAGTATAATACTTACATGAGTAACATTCTTAAGTATATTACTGATGAAAACTGTAGTCATCTAAAATGGGTTTTTAGTTTTGTATTTAATATGTTGAAAAAAGATTAAAGTTAACACAGAGGTGGGTAGAATGGGTAATAATAGCAGTTTTGAAATGAATATTTCTCAAGTATAAGTAAAAGGCATTGTGCTTTACTGTTATCGGAGTAAATATAAATTGTTTCTCCTCACATCTGTCTGCATCTGGAGGTTTGTTTAAATCAAACACAACTAGTGCAGTGATTTTCTGAGGTGCTTTGTTGAAAGCTTGTTGACTTAATGATTGAGATAGCTCCCACGGTGAAGACCAAAAGGCTGAACCATGAACAAGATAGCAAGCAGAAAATTGTTTATGGCCTATGAATGAGGCCATGCAGGCACCAGAGGAAGCCTATACTGACTGGTGTTGGGTTATTATGGTCCACTTTGAAATGGGCCAGATGGAAGGAGTGTATTGCTTTTCATCACCAGAGATCACATTTAACTTTACTTCAGGTCAACAGGGGGCACTTTAACCTAAAGTCAAAATATGCTTACTGTATATACAAAGACTATCGTTTCATTCAAGAGGGCCAGAGGGCTAGACGGATTAACTGGATTTCTTCGCATGTATTAATTTAATGGTCTCAAAAGACTTAAATGAGGGAAGTCAATCAGACTCCTGTGGCGCTGTGGCCGAGGATATCGGTTGTGACTAAATACCAATGAACAATATTATATTTAAGAGCTTTTAATAACATTGTAATTAGTCCTCTCGAGCCTCACCAGGAAACAGGACCCCTACAGAGCTGGTTTGACTGATTACTGTATACGCTGAAAAGAAATCTCCAAAGGTCTTAAGTTTGAAAGGCCCAAAAATAACAACCAGTTTAACATTTACTAGACGGCAGATCAATTATCACAAAATGTATTAGAAGTGTTGAAGAGACCAGAATCACTTTTTACTCATGTTCACCTTGTCAAGTTACAAACCAAATAGATAGCAAGGGTAGGTTGGAAGAAATGTGGATGAATATAAAAATACAAAGCATGCATGCAATTATCTCAATCTAAGATGAATGCAGTACTCAAAGACTAAGGTAAGCTCAAAACTCAAATTTATTTTGAGTATTAGTTGTGTATATGTGATGTTTTATTCTTTTAATTTTTTCTCTGCATCTATAGATCGTGAGTCGAAATCTTGACTAGTCACCCCTTGGTAACCAGGAGCAATATATATATATATATATATATATATAATTATGATTTATTCTTTTGAAAAAACATTTATACATTTGTACAAATGTTTACAAAAATATTCGGTCACACTTTATTTTACACAGCCCCTATCTAAATTGTATCTACCTGTAACAAACTGTAATAACATGTAACTACATTGTACATACAGAATGGTTAAAGTTACATGTTATTTCAGTTTGTTACACTATGTATCACATTGTACGTAATGAGGTAGATACAATGTAGTTAGGGGCTATGTAAAATGTTACCAAGTATTCTGCTTACAGAAAAAATATTTTTGCTTAATTTGAGTGTCACAATTATTGGCACCTTGTTAGTCAATACTCAGTGATGCCTCTGTTGGCCAAGATAACAGCTTCAAGTCTTTTCCTTTAACTGCTGATGAGGCTGGAGAATACGTGACCAAGAATTTGAGAACATTCCTCCATACAAAATCCTAAAATGTGTTTTAAGTTTAAGAGAAAATCCACCCAGAGAATGGAGAACATTTAAATTTCACTGTACAGAGAAAAGAAATCGACCCCCGGAGTTGTGTGCGAGTTGTAGATACTAACTACTTTGCCTAATGCCATCTAGTATGAGGATAAAAATTGCTTTAAATGTTACAATAAAATACAGATGTAAGATCTAAACCTAAATGGGGACTCATAATTTATTGGCTCACACTTTGCACAGAAACGACATGATCACTCTCTGTTTGTCTGCACCGGCCTTAATTGTCGTCAATAAGAAACACGACATGTCTCATTATAGATGATTCATTGCCAGCCAACAGTAAACTGAGGCTGGAAGAGCGAGAGACAAATGAAAAATGGGTAAATAATCTTGGTAACACCTGTGAAAGCCTGTCGTTGTATGTGGGAGTGCATAAATATTTATTTAATAAAAGCCAGTGTCACAGTCAAATCCATCAGCAGTGTTCGTCAACTGAGGAAGCTATGAATATGCATCGTACGCTACATCAGGAGCAGAGTGAACTTAATTAATAAAGTTGTTTCGTTAATGTAAATCTTGATTGCTTCACACTAAACCAAACACGGGCACAGTGCGAGAATGTAATTTAGTACTGAGAAAAATGTGGTTAACACACAAACGCATTTATATTCAAGAATGTACAATAAAATCAGTCTCTTTCCTAACAATTATTACTTTGTAAAAGGGCCTTAAGCCATATTCCTTTTGAGATGAAATGCATCCGGAATATCTCTTTTGACCTAATGTCTTAGAGAAATCATGTTTGTTTTTATTAAATAAATACATACATACATTACATCAAGATCTGGTAGTTTTTATGGCAGATTTTATGGTAGTTTTTGTGGTAGTTATGTAGTCAGTTTCCATGTGGTGTGTGTTATCTTTCTAAATAAATTCCATCACACGCGATCCAGTGTTATGAATCATATTTGCTGACTTTCACTGACTAACAGGCTATAATGGAGTAGACTGGTGTTGTGTGGGGCCTTTGGAACATTTTGTCAATTAATTCACCGTGTTCCATCAAGATGTTATGTATTCAAGTAAAGCTCTTGTTAATACGGTCTTTTTCAGTAACAAAAGTAACTAACATTTCTTCATGTTGACCTGTGAATAAACCAGTGTCGAGTGAGCATCCCCACCCTTTCTTTCAACCCCTCTTGAATTAAACATTGCTCATAAATTACACTAATTTTAAACAAACAATGATAATTAGGCACTTGAATAACCATAGATTGAACCTGACATGCTACTTATGTTTGCTTTTTAATTAGGAGATATGAACAATGCGGGGCCGTAGTTAGCATAAAGTCTCCACAGGCGATACTGCGTCAAATGAAATGTCAAGGGGATTGTATTCACAGAGAGACTCACTAGAAAGTATTATTATCTGGTTCACGAAATCTCAAAAGACTGAATGGTAGTCAAGCACTAGACGTGGGGAATCCCCTTTTTTATAAATATAGAACATTAAAGGCTTTGGATTAGGGTAAAACCTGAGAAAAATACTATTATTTACAAGCTAATCTTCAGGGTGTACCCCGCCCAAGGACCAAAGTAGATGGACAGGTTCTAGTCACTTTGAAATCACTAAAGGTTGAAGGCCAAAAGTCACTCACTGGCAATGTAGGTGATGAAATAGTGCTAAATTCCTTTGGGATTACTCGGATTTCTGCATAAATTGGTCATAAAATGTGTTTGGATCTTCATCTAAGTCTCAACAATAGACACAAACAGTCTGCTTAAATACCGCACACAAATGATATGTTCTCATGTTTTATTGAACATTTATGACCAATTTATGCAGAAATCCAAGTAATCCCAAAGGGTTCAGATACTTTTTCATGTAACTGTATATTCTCCAGCATCAAAAGCATCATATTCTTTATCATTCTTTCAGATAGCATTGCAAATTCCATATTAAAATCTGCTGATTTGACTGTTAAAGCTATCAATCTTTGGCAGACTCCCACATCTGAATGACCCCCCGGTGTGCAACACTGGATTAAAGAGGAATTCTTTATTTCCCTTTAAGTCATTTCCACTTAATTACCCAACCATCCAGGGCAGATCTTTTATGTAGAAAATATAATTAAGCGACCATAACTCAAATATAATGGAAAGATGCAGGTGAAGAGAAGCGCCTGACCTTAAGAGAAGCATACTGACAAAGTCTTCTTTAAGAGATTATAGCCTTGCCATTTGTGCCTTTGATTCCATTCTTTAGAGCTATATGCCATATGTTAATAGGTGATTTTGATTAAATATTGAAACTTTTAAAGACTAGAAATTACATCGAATAAAAGCAGCTAGCAGCGGAGTATGATTTGTTTTTCTTTGGTAGAAGGATCTCTCAGAAAATGCTGCTATCCTTCTGGGCACGAGAATCAATATCTATCTAATGGGGGCACGTAATACGATAATATTGTGCAATTATCAGAGCAGCAGTGTGATTAGTATCAGGGCTGTTAACCTCTCAGCTTTCAACAGAGAAAACGCTGGTTATTTGTGATGCACGGCACGCGTTTGTGCAAAAGACAAAAACTCACTGCTTTTCTCTTACAAGATCACAAGCAGCTGGTATGAACAGCTGCAGCCCCTTGTTATCATTGTCCTGCTGTTTAAAGACAGTGAGGATGAGGCCTGGCAAATAGTAGTGGACTTTTGCCAAGAAAATATTTGTATAGAATGTATGGGTTGGGTGTATGGGTGTGTGGGTGTGTGGGTGTATAGGTGTGTGGATGTATGGGTAGGTGGGTGTATGGGTAGGTGTGTGGGTGTGTGTATGGGTGTATGTGTGTGTGTGTG
>JAVQKC010151210.1:0-37424 GCA_036025475.1 Philypnodon macrostomus | reverse complement strand
GGACATGCACCTACGATGAAAATTTCAGACCCCTTCATGACTTCTAAGTGGGAGAAATAGCAAAATAGCAAGGTGTTCAAATACTTGTTTTCTTCACTGTATATATATATATATATATACAATTAAGTCTTGCTAGAATCATAATGACAGAGTCTCCAAAGACATTCACTCATCTGCATTTCTAGTATGCTTTTTGAGAACAATTGTATTATTGTGGTTTTTAGATGCAACAATTGAGTGTAACTTATAACATCTACAGAGAGAAATAACCCTATTTTTTCCAACATTTTCTTCTTGAGGATTTGGCAGGAGTGGAGTTTGGAGGTTGAGTGGGGATCGAGTGGGCCTGCTGCCATTGGTGCATTTGCATATCTGTCTGCGAGCTTGTCTGGCTTCTATTTGTGTTCCTTTGTGTGTGTCTTTGTGTGTCTGATTGTGTGTCTTTGTTATCTTCCCACTCTAACTACTACACATGTGGCTTGCTAATCTTAGCTTCAATATTATGTCACCTGCTCCTCTTTAAAAATATTGTACATAACAACACAGACCTCAAACAAAGGGCTTTATTGCTCACCTGTGTTTATGAAAAGGCTACATCTAGTTCTAGTTCTTCAACTGAAAAAGTTAAATCAAGAAATCTTTTTTTTTAATCTAACTTTTTTTTTGTAAATAAAAAATAAATAAAAAAATCTAAGAAATCATTTGCTTTTAAAATATTAAGTGACTCCAAGGTTACACCAAGTGATTGTTTACTTTTTTAAATAGTCTATTTAGTTATATTATTCATTCATCCTTTCCCCCCTATTTCAGTCATCTAAACTATGGGCCTTAGGCGGGGTACATCGTCGACAGTTGCCAGTCAGAACTGACACACTGACGGACAAATATTCTCACTATTGTTCATTAGCTGCTAATAATGGGTTACTCAATTGAAACTAAAATACATTTTTGTAGTATTTTTAAGGTAGTTAGTATACTGTATATGGAGAAATAAAGATCACTAGTAAAATATTAAAGTGTAGACTATGAACTAGCAGGCCTAATTCATCTTTCTCATGCCTCGTTAGGGAAGGCTGGAAGTCTGATTAAAGATTGAATATTTCATGGTGGGTTTGGTGCATCGCTGGCCACCTGCTCTTCCCACTCCCATTTCTCTCTCATATACGTTCTCATTTTCTCCTCCTTCAGCTCATTCTCTCATCCCTTTGCTCCTGCTCTATCTTCTTCTATTACTCTCAATCATATTAGCCCTCCTTTATCTCACCATCCGCCGCCGTCTGTCTGCAGCTCGCTGTCTACTATATCTAGACAAACAAACACTCGCTGCTTGTTTCGTCACGCTCATCTGACACTTAAAAATCGATTATAAAGAAGAGCTTTTGATTGCACGAAATTTAAAAAGGTTCGGCTTTAGACTTGACTGAAGATGTGTTGATGTGAATTGATTAAATTAAAGGCATTCTGCTGCAGACCACCACCAAGGCATCACTCCTCTCTGTATCTGCTCTTCCTACAGCCTACCAAGACAATGGTGTGGATTCTTTCCTAGAAACTGAATAAATTCTTGTAATTTAACTGACCTTTCAGTAACATTTTAGAAAAACTCAACTATTAAGCTTTATCCAGGTATTATTTAAGCAACAGTTAATTGCTTAGTCAGAGAAAAAGAAAATCTGAGGCAAAAATGGTTTATTATCACCATAAGCCAATGCGTTTCAACAGGTCTTCAGAGCATTACTTAAACAATTATTAGCACAATTAAGTTTTACTGTTATCATTTTTTAATTCAGAAGTTATAACCTCATGTAAATCAATGTAAAATTGTAGGTATCTGTGTTAATTAAGTATCTATAAACTGCTAATTTGTTTGGTTATTATTATTATTGCTAGCTAGAGGTAAGCTATTCTAAAGTGTTACCCAACATTCTTATATTACTGTAGTATAGTTTGCTAATAGGTAGGTGGACTGCTAAATTGTTGTGACACAATCGTTATAATAATCTTTTGAATCTAAATAAGACTTCCTTTTTTTGACAAATAACCTTTGAAAACAGATCCCTATATTAGGTTGTCTTTAGGGAACGATTCAGATGTAATGTTTTCGGTAGCATTTGTCCGTTCGTCTGTCTCTCTATCGGCCAGTAAGCGACTTTACTCAAAAACTATGGATTTGGATGCAAATTTCTGGGAAGGAACAATTGATTTTGAGATTTTGATAATGATCTGAATCCCGGTCTGGATCCAGGAGTTTTGCAAAACAGCTGCCTTGGCGGAGGTCTGCACTCTCCGAGTGTTTTATAGTGAATTCAGACCATAACTTGCTTGTGCGTCTTGTGTCAGTTTTGTGTCATGGTTGACAAATCATATGAAATCAAAAATAGAAATATCTCACAGCAATGTTAGCCAGAAACATTGTGCCATTTCTGAAAGAGTAATAGTCTCCACCATCAGAGTTTTCAAAGTTTAATGTCTTGAGCTAATCTTGAAGTTTCGTGCTCTGGTCTCATTATGTAAAGTCGATTTTCAGTCTGAGAGCTTTTGTGGATAGATATGTTGTGTTCAAATATGCTGGGAGCACTTACTTTGAGGGGGGAAAACTTTAAAGGTCCCAAATTGCATGTACTCTGAGCAGCTTTAAGTTCTATAAATATGACAAATACAGATGATATGAGTAAGGAGCAAGAATATAACATGATAATACAATGAAATAGGAGGAAATTTGAGCATTTTTGAAAGTAGGCCTATTGTATTTTTCATTTAGAAAATTAATTAATCTTCTTCCTGTTCTCTTGTTAGGGATTTTGAGTGGCTTTTTAGTTTATTTTACCTTTATTCTCGGTTTTGTAAATCAAGGTCATGTTAAACAGTTAGCAGCCATCTTGTGCTTGACAAATCCGATTGATAGGGGAGGAGTTTTTTGTGGGAATCCTGTTCTCAACGTGTTTACAGAAATTATTGTTTTACATTCTATCGTTATTATATTTTACCAATGCTCTGCTGCCTGTGTGTGTCTAACAGGAATGTGAGCTCTGCAGGAGAGGAGGCCCGGAGGAGGATGAGGGAGTGTGAAGGTTTGACAGACGCCCTGCTCTATGTCATCCAGACAGCCCTGGGGAGCAGTGAGATCGACAGCAAGGTAACAGCGGCACACATGCACTCTGGAGCCCCGAGCACTCTACCATAGACAAATACTACATACATACAAATATAATGCACAGTCACGGGGTATTGACTCCACACATCCAGGAGTAGGAGTCTATGTGAGAATATTAGATGCAGTATCCAAGACTGAGATGTACTGTACACGGCTGAACAGTCACGATGTGCAGTGTATTTAAATGTACATACATTTACATGAGATATAGGCACTCACATTTCAGTGTGGGTTTTCTCAGTATCTAGGTATGATTTGCATTATAGTTTTGACTGAGTCGATGACCTATCCATAACTTTATATGTCTGTTGCATTGCTAGACACATCCAAGAAGAAGACAGTTCCATCACTGATTAATAATTTAAGGACAATATCCACTAACCAATATTTTTTATCTAGCTTCTATCCTGTTTTTCTTTCCGATAATATTACTAGTAATTTTAGTAATATGCAAATGAAAACAACTCAAAATGCAATTAAAGGAGCCAGTATTTCTAAACCCAGAAACTGAACTACAGCAACGACTTGAAGTCCCGAAGGCTCCTTAGAACAACAAAATCATAAAGCCAGTGTATCCTTATTGTCTGAGCATAGAAAACCGACCCTTCCAGCATGTAATTTTTTACAGTGTGGTGGATATTACTCAACCCAGATAGCCAGTGACACAGAAACATGTCTTGAGAGAGTGAGTGTGTTGTTGTTGCAGTTTTGTGTGCGCCTGACCCTGTTTGTCCTGGCTTCAGTTGTGTGTACAATTTGTTTGAAGGCCCCTCAAAAGGAGATGTGAAATATTAAATCCACAAAAATCCTTCACAAGATCAAAGTGTGTGACTGTTCCCTGCACAGTTCCTCCCAACAATAGGATTAGTCTGTGCACAGCGCATCTGTGTGTTGAACTAGGCATGCTGCTAGGGCATCTGAGTGGACTTTTTATAATATACCATTTAAACAGCACAGTCTGTTTCCCAGGGACATTGAAATTTGCTGTATATATGTATGGCATGACCAAATTTTGTAGTATACATAGAAAATTCATTCATTTATTTTCATACACATTTTTCTTTTGGAAGGACTGCATATCTTTATTGTGTGGCCTTGTACATAAGAAAACCCACGCTAACACAGGTATGACATGCAATGAAATTTTGTGCCAGCTGGCCACACTACCTACTTGCTGTGGCCAGCTGACATTTTTTTGCCCCCGTGTTAGTGTAAGTTCTCTCCATGTACTAGGCCACACCACCTTTCCATTTAAAATGTGACTTTTTGAGTTAACTAACAATGCCAGCAAACATATAGCATAACATATAAACCAATGTATTTTCTTATATATAGACCTGTGAATAAGAAAATCTATTTGATTAACTTACCTGGAAGACCACATGAACCTTTTTGAACAAAACTTTTAAAGCTGTAAATAAGGACGCTGCCCATAGAACAGATAGTACACCCTGTTATATCAATATTCTCCCCTCATTCACTTGTGCGTGCTTGTGACCTCTCTCTTCCCCAGACGGTGGAGAACTGTGTGTGCATCTTGAGAAACTTGTCGTACCGTCTGGCTGCAGAGACGTCCCAAAATCACCAGGGGGGGTCGGAGGAGCTCGACGGGCTGTTGTGTGACACCGGAGGAAAAGACGGAGAGAGCTCCGGGTGCTGGGGCAAGAAGAAGAAGAAAAAGAAGGGTCATGATCAGGTGCGGCGTCTATACACATGGCACATAACATCAACCAGAAGTAATGTAAATGTATCTTACCTATTACATTTTAATGACTAGCTAACACTGACACGTGCAAGCCTCTCTTTTGAAGTCTGAACTCAACTAGAAATGGGTCATGCTCCAGTCTCTGTGGATTTCCCATGATTTTTCGGAGCTTCTCAAAACATGGAGAAGCCTGGACTAGACTTTGGTCACTGGATAAAACTTTAGCTTAGGACTACTTAAACATGCAAGAATATACTAAAATACAAATCCAGGTATGTTTTTTTGTCAAGAAACAACATTATAACATGTGTGTAACAACTCCACTTAACACGTTAATGCTCTCTTACATGAGGCAACCGTTACAAACAATCCTATATTTTAACTTCTGTTTTACAATAATCTCTAATTTTAAGGGTTTAATTCTTTCATTTGAATTAAGGACATAATGCATGAGAGAGTGTTTTGTGTTTTAATTTAATTTTAATTTAAATATTCAGTCCTGTACATCGCTGTTACTGTACATTTTACTGTTTGTGATCTAAGACAGAAAGGATGTTGTTGCTGAAGTGTAGAGATGACTAGTATGCATCACTGTCTTACATTCAAAGTGATATGATGTTTTAGTTCGTAAGCAGTTCAGAAACATTTGCCCAGTTCATCTCTGGTTCATACTTACTGATGTCTCGTATGAATATTTATGCCAACATTACACTCCCTTTGATATTCATGATGTTGCTCTTCTACTCATCTGACACTCACCTGGATTATATAGGCGTATCAGCTTCAATGTATGGGGTCTATATTATCATACTATACATGCCAGACAAACTGTCAAACCTGTCAAATCTCAGTTTATGTTTGATTAAAGTCACAAAAGATCTAAATTCCTTTTAATCTGACATTTTAAAAATAGATATGTAGGCTATAATGACACATCAAGCATACAATATCAGTGCACACTAAGTATAACCTCAAAAAATACATGAATTTCCAATTCAGACTAAACCTGAACCGACTAAACCAGGACTAAACCTTAGAATAAAATAGGATTAAGGCAGAATATGCATTCGTAAATTAGAGCAATACCAAGGACTATACCAGGACTAAAGGAATGAATCAAGTCTAAATCTGAAGTATATAACCAACACTATATCAGGGTGAAAACCATGAGTAACCCAGGTCTGAACAAGGACCAAACCAGGTCATAATAACTCATGGTCCACAGTACACACATCAAATATGAGCCCTCCAAGAGCTAGACTAAACCAGGATCAAGTTGGACTAAATAAAAATAAAAATCAGTGGTTTGAGGCCCTACGCTACAGACATGACATCTGTATTTGTAACTACCTGTATTTAGTATCAAATTATGACTTTCTTAGTTGTGGTCTTTTCGCCACCACAGCCTCCTCGTCTATTCATCTAAAAATAAATGCTCTGTTACTTGAGAAATTCTGGCAGAAACGGCAGCTCTGTCAGTCAAAATAGGCTCTCATCTCTTGTCATGCTAATACGCAATCAGCAACACATTCTGGTGAAGTGGTTGGCATCTTTTTACAACTCGTAGTAAAAGCTGAAGCAAATTGAAAACCAAACATTTCCGGTGGATCTGGAAGGGTGAATAAGTCAATCGCTCTTGAAGATTAAGATTTGAAGATCAATTTTGCAAAAGAAGATTTTAAAATTACATTATAAAATTACATTATAAAATTATGTTATAAATATTGACATCCATCGCTTAGCTAGCTTGTGCATCCAGGCATATTGGACAACATTAAGTACCCTATAGCTAACCTATAGACAAGATAGTAAAAGATTGAATAGTAAGCTCTCAAAATAATGACCGTGCTTTTTGTCCCTATGTACTTCCACTCCAGTGCAGCTGTGGGTGATTATCATGAAGTACTGTACAGACTGGCTGTGGGTGTGTTGGCAAAGCTCAATGAGGCACAGGGCAATAGACAAAAAGCTGTGATGGAGGTGACAAGAGCAATGAAACTGGAGTAGATAGACATGACTCAATTATATCATGTTTATTACCTGTTTTTGCCTTGTCAATTAATAGTTTGTAGTCAATTTGATTGAATTGATTTTTACCACTTCCATAAAGATGCTAACGCTAACCACAAGGGGTCACCAAAGGAACAAATGATTACATATATAGGTAGGTGTGGATACTCATCACCAACTTGACTCAGCTGTCGGGCTATTTTAACATATATGTGATATATAGGGCTTTGTGGCTCAATGGATAGGGCATGATTGTGCCTGTGCTTTGATCAAGGTCTGTGCTCCTGTTGGGCTACCAGTTTGCAGTTTTTTGGACATTTTAATATCACAAATTAAAATGGCCTTGGTTACTTACTTGGCCAGTGATGTCAGTCTCAAATATTCAATTATAAAAGCCACAGATAAATTAGGGCTGGGAACCTCAGGGTACCTCACGATTCGATATGCAATACTTGGCTCACGATACCGATATCTCAATATGGTGATATTGTGATACTTGATATATTGCACATAATAACCTACAATATATCACTGTTAATTTATTAATTATAACGGTGAATACTTCAGATTTATCACACAAATAAGTCAACTTTCTCAAAATAAGAAACAAAATGTAAGTACTGCCAAATATTTTTTTTGTGAAATAAATATAATAAATTCTGATATACAGATACAGCAGCCTGCAATACCAATACAGTAATTTAAAATATATTGATATATTTTTTATAGATTCTGGAATATTCAGTCAGACAATGTTGCCTTTGTGCACTATAGGGTTTTCTGTAATATGAACATAGTGGCCTTGATACGTCTGCAGCTGGTAAACATGTGTCTGATTCCCCAAACATGTTATTGTACAGCATATACTGTCAATGTTATAAAACTATACAATGATTATGTATGCATGAACTTTACTCTGCGAATGTTCAAACAGAAGTAACAGTATGTATATTGTAATTGTTGCAGATGTTGTATTGTTGCAGGGTCATTAGGAAATTATACATTTTACAGATTGTGTTTATTCTGTAACTTTAGCAGACATGGCTAAGCCTAGTTATGAATTCAGATGATTATACAGTGTTTGGGCCACCGGGGTGCTGCAATATGTTCCTTATTGTAATCAACTAATTTGCTTGATTTAAAAAAAAAAGAAAAACACAAACACATGGTTGTAGTTATGGCAAATTCTGAGACTGTTTTTTCACTTTCACTAGTAGTGTGTGTAGTCACTGCTTATTTCTTCCTCTCACATTTTCCTAAAGTGCATCTCTTCTTCTCCTTCCACAGTGGGACGGTGTGGGCCCATTTCCAGACTTAGCAGAGCCCCCAAAAGGCATCCAGATGTTATGGCACCCTACCATCGTAAAGCCCTACCTCACCCTGCTGTCTGAGTGCTCCAACCCAGACACGCTGGAGGGGGCGGCCGGGGCCCTGCAGAACCTCGCAGCTGGCAGCTGGAAGGTGAGCACTGGGCAGAGGACATATTCAGATCATGATAAAGGCCAATGTAGAAAGGTTAGGCAAAATGTACTGGGGACATGGAGTCGATTCAGATTAACAGCCAAATGGTTTTGTACTATAGTCAAGGTCTGAGCAGTCCTTTAAATTCTTTAATCTATAATCAATATACATTTACAGTTTGACCACACATGTTGGTGTACACTCTATCTAAAATTATGTATACACTATATTAATTATGATAGTATATTCATCACTAAAATGCTCACATGACCTGTTACTGTTTTTGTTAGTCTTATCATAAAAGTTTGTTTATTTCGAAATATAAACCAGTTTTGTAAAAGAGCATTCAAGTATTTCAGCAGTATTAGTATTTTCAACTTCTGACACTGTACAGTGTTACAATTATTTTTACAATCTCAAAAAGCATATCTTTAAAGCCAGTTTTTGTGGTAGCTTTATGCCATTGTTTTCTGTTCAACATTTGACTTATAAGTCGGTTCTGAAAGGAGTGTTAAAAGCAGGCTGACTGATTAATTTAATAGATAAAAACATAATGTAAATATTTATGTATGCAATACAAACATCCTGTTACTTTTGCAGTGGTCGGTGTATATCCGAGCTGCTGTGCGTAAAGAGAAGGGTTTGCCCATCCTGGTGGAGCTGTTGAGGATAGACAACGACAGAGTGGTGTGTGCTGTGGCCACTGCCCTCAGAAACATGGCTCTGGACATCAGGAACAAGGAGCTCATAGGTAAGACCTAGATACAATTTAGACGCATCTAGAAATCACTGGCTTAATTTAAAAATTACTAAAGATAATGACCCTACCCTACACACAAACTTACTGGATTGCCTTTATGTAAATGTGGTTGAAGTAGGTCCACACCATGAAGTAATCATTTGTTTCTATAGAATATGAAAAAAAATCCTCCCATAACCCCCAAGTTTTTTTTCTTACAATCCATTACTGACCTCTCATGACAACATCACTATCTGTTATCCTACAGACTAATCAACAAAATAACCAAGACTGACAAAACAGAAATCTGACCGATGTAATGAAACAATTATTTTTCATTTAGGCAGTTCTGTATACAGACCTTTTTTGAAGCATATTCTAATTTAACACCTCAGTTTTTATTGGCGAATAAGCCTAAACCTTTCTCTGGTCCCCATAGCAACAGCCACATGCCGCCCTCCACTTATTGTCTAATGCTGAAGGCTCGGGGCTCAGCAGTGTGTACCAGTGTGTGTCCATTCATGTGCACTGTGTCAGTCTTATACTGTTCAGGCTGCCCCGGGCACACATGTATATTCTGATTTGAACAGTGTTAACGTGATCAAATTGTGTTACAGAGTATTTTGTGTCTAGCTGAGTCCCACCAGTACATGCACTTATCTATATATCATCACTTCTAAGCTATGCTGGCTAAAGGTGGTGAGTTAAAGCATAAACAATGGCAGTAAAAAGATCTTGTAGCAACAGATCTTGTAACAACTTAAAATTTTAAGGCAGAATTTATACTTAACGTTTTTAAGTTAAGGACTATTTCTGATTTGAAGTTTGAAGATGTTACAACTCACAAAGACTTTTTACAAAGATAGTTTTACTGCTATTTTTGACGCTTTAACTCACCACATTTAGCCAGCATAGCTTAGAAGTGTAAGTTAGTAGTGCAAGCCTGAGTGCCGTTTCTGCCATGTGATTGTCTGATAGCCAGTAATTAAATCGAGATCTGCAGAAGACCATATCAACATGACAAAACAGATCTGGTCACTTTATTAGATACAAACTCTACCCAATAAATTGACCATAGAGTGTACTGTTTATTGTTGGACGATTGAGATAAACAAAGCATCAAAGAACCTGTGGGCAATGGTCTGGTTGGAATGAAGTGCAAAGGTCATACTGGGCAGGATTAGCCACTGGCAGTTGTGTTTGGTGGAAAATACAGTCGGTTTGCATTAGATCACATGCTTATGTTGTTATGAAATGGTCTATATGTGTTCTGTCTTTTGTGTTCAGTTTCCTGATTCAGCAACATAATACACTACCAAGGTCATATAGTAGTTAATACACTCCTTGGAAAACTCTTCATCGCAGCGTGTGCATTGAAATGTTGCTACCAATAACTATGACATACTTAACATGACATAGTAAAACCAAAACCTTTCTTCTCCTCTTCACCTGTCTCTTCCCGTAAACATCCAACTCAGTTAACTTACATTATTCAACCCTCTCCCTACTTTCTTGTCTGTGTCACTGTTTGTGGCCTCAGGTAAATACGCCATGAGGGACCTGGTGCACCGTTTGCCTGGAGGGAGCAACAACAACAACAGCGGTGGCGGTGGAGGCAGCGGAGGAGGTCCCAACAGCAGCAGTCTGGTGTCTAAGACCATGTCGGACGATACTATCACGGCGATCTGCTGCGCTCTGCATGAGGTCATTACCAAAAACATGGAGAACACCAAGGCCCTAAGGGACGCTGGCGGCATTGAGAAGCTCATCGGCATCGCCCGCAGCAAAGGGGACAAGTAAGAAGAGTGGGAGGATAGTGAAAGGGCAGGGGGTCGTTTTGTGAGCAGATGTATGATTGAATGGCAGAGGTTTAAAGTACAGTAACTAGTTCATAGAGGTCACCCCAGGACATTTATGCTGCGGTCAGAGGTGGGTATTACTCAGTTACATTTACTCAGTTACATTTATACTCAGTTACATTTTTACTGAGTTACATTTACTCAGTCACATGTATGCTCAGTTACATTTATACTCAGTTACATTTACTCGAGTAACTTTTTTAATAAATTGTACTCCATAGAGTATCTTTACTGCACAATATTTTTTACTTGAGTAATAATATTTTGAAGTAACAGTACTCTTACTTGAGTAATCTGTGTGTCATGTAAGAACATCTTTATGTGAAAAATTTGATGATGTGGAAATGCCTTAATTTAAAAAATATATACTTTTTTCGTTTATCTTTTGAAAATATCAAAATCTGTTTATTATCTTTTTAATTTTTTTGCCAGATTACCACAAAATGAATCAGATAATCTGACATTACGACCAAACAGTTACTCAGGACTTGAGTAGTTTTTTCACCAGTACTTTTTTACTATTACTCCAGTAAATATGTGAATGATTACTTTTACTTTTACTACATTATTTTATTTTATTCTTACTTGAATAAAATTACTGGCTACTCTACCCACCTCTGGCCACAGTATAGCTAATTTCTTGAGAAAGGGGCACATAGACTGACTCTTTTTAGACTTAATTTATTTCCCTTGGTATAAATATAGTACATATTTAATGTAATCTTATCTAATGTTTTAAAGTCAGTGAATGAGTAGTATTTCTGTATCTTGGTGGCAAAGGCAGCCATCTCACTTCACAACAAAAAAGCCCTAAGTTTTATTACTGTGTAGTAGAAATATTAGTGGTTTATTGTGTTTACCTATTCTACCTCTGCGTATGAGATATATGAGTGTATTAAATTGGGATTTTAGAGACAATAATTCTAAATTTGCCAATAATAATCAACAATTTTACAAAATAATTATTTTACCACATGCTGTTGTTTACCACTGCAGGTCACCAACATGCGCCACACTGAAAGAACACTATGTAGGTCGAGACACACAGCAGTTAATGTGCGTCATTTGAATAAACTATATTCACATTATGCAAAAGCTCAGCAGGTGACTTCACTGTTTAAGTACATTATGAGCACATGTTGACCCCCCACTCTGATTCACTGCAAAGGCTATTATCAGCAAAGCAGCTTGACACTTGATCTATGTGTGAATGTCACTTTTAGATGGACCACTGCCAAAGAATATGTCATATTTTGACATAGTGACTACTAAAACACAGATTTATATTCCTTTAGTTTTTCCAAAACGCAAAAGTAAGTCAGAAAAATAATAGTTTGTGGTAGCTTCTATATTCACAACTGTTGATTAAGCACTTGTAAATATTACTAATGTTCTGATGATGGGACTGTTCAAAAAGAGCACTCCATCAATGTTTTATGTGGTAGCCCTTACTTGTATATATTTCTCAATAAGTTAAAATAATATTATTGCCATACTCCCAAGGATGGTTAAGCTTTATCCTCTTCTGTTCTCTTTCTCCCTACTGAATTCCTAGACATAGTCCCAAAGTGGTGAAGGCAGCATCTCAAGTTCTGAACAGCATGTGGCAATACAGAGACCTGCGCAGCCTTTACAAGAAGGTAGGACTACAGCTCAATGTTGATAATGTTCCATAAGAGTTTTAATGTTTTCTATCTTGACATATTGTTTTGCGTCCTCTAAAGGATGGATATTCCCAGTACCACTTTGTCGGCTCATCCTCGACAATAGAACGAGATAGACAGCGACCTTATTCTTCATCACGTACCCCGTCCATCTCTCCCGTCCGGACATCGCCCAATAATCGATCAGGTAAGACCCCCGCACCTGACCCCATCCAATATGTCCTTCCATCGCTCTTCTATCGGACAGAGCAGTTGAACAAAAACACTTTACCACAACTCAAGTTAGCTACAACCTTCACACCACGTCAGCTTCCAACAAATGAGTCTGCTGTTGTCAGGTGAGAACCTTGTGCACCAGCTTCTAAAGGCTATTCATACCAAAATATCAGGAACCAAGTTTGGGAACTCAATACTTTACTAAATACTTTTTAAGTAATTTACTCAAGAGCTTTACTCAACTAAAGGATTGAGAGGAAAAAAACACATATCAATAATTACACATATGAATATTATAATTGTACTTTCTCACTGACGATGACTTCTTTTAAGCAAGGTCAGTGTTGTTGGGCAGACAGATAGGCTAATTGAAAATTCTAGCAACAACAACACAATTTCTTAAAAAAAATATATTAAATTTGATCAATTAATTCTGTGAAAGCCCCTCACAGCGAAGACTAAACGCCTGCCCTCTCTTTTCTTGTTTAGTAATGTGTTTGTAAAATCTGTTTAGTAATGTGTTTATCAAATATTCTTATTTTTGTGTGTGTTTGTGTGTGTGTGTGTGTGTGTGTGTAGCGAGTGCGCCTGCTTCCCCCAGAGAGATGATGGCACTGAAGGAGCGAAAGGCGGACTATGAGTCAACGGGCAATGCGAGTTACCATAGCAACAAGGGCGAGCACACGTCCCGGAAGGACGCTATGAACGGTAGGAATTCCTTTGTCATTCATTTGCAAAACACTAGATGAAAAAGTAATAGCCAGTTGAAGTTCAGGTTCTAAAAAATAACCCTTTTCTGCAGCTCAAATCTCGGGTGGTTCTTCAACACTTCACAGAGGAGCTTATGTGTCCCCAACAGATGACCTGAAGTATAACCAGGTACAACCACTTCCCTACAACCTAAATATATGTGCAAATAATAGTTGCCACCGGTAAGCACAAAGGCAAATACAAAAAAAGGAATTTAATGTGGAAACAGAACAATGATCAAAGTTTTTTTGTGCTTCCCCTTTTTGTCTTTTGATGTTTGTTTTCAGTTGTCGTTTTGAGCCACTCCACAGTGAATAGTACTCAGTGTTCAAACCTTTTATGAGGATTTAATGGTGGTATTTTGAAGACTTTTTTAAAGGTGTAGTCTGTAAGTTTTAAAAATGCTTTACCTGACCCTGTTCTGTGATGTAAAGTAGGTAATCATATCATAATTATTATCTTACTTTAGTCCCTTCCCTGGCCTCTACAGCAACATCAAATCAAATCTGTAGGATACGACTTTGACCAATAGTAGTAGTTTTATTTTAGTTCCTCTTCCTGGCCTCTACAGACTACAGACAACCTACTTTATGTCATAAAATAGGGTCAGATATTAGATAGTTAATTTGAGCTTTTATTTTATTTTAGCAAACTACCTTTAATGTTCAAAAAGAAACATCAAACCTGTATGGAGTTTGGGAATTGCATTGTTCTGGCCACACATATATTCACAGCTTATATTTCAGTAATAATTCATTGTTTTATTTTCACAGATTGCGTCTCAAGGCTTACCCTCCGAACCTTACCCACCATTCCAGAACCCTCCTCCTCCAGACGCTGGTAACTATGAAGACCAGGCCTTTTATGACACACAGGTCCATCCAGGAGGGCGCCCCCCGCAGGCCGAGATGCACCTACAAGGCCTCAAATCCACTGGGAACTACGTGGACTTCTACTCAGCCTCACGGCCCTACAGTGAGCTCAACTACGAGACCAGCCACTACCCGGCCTCTCCAGACTCCTGGGTCTAAACAAGGAGCGATGGGGAGGAGCTATAGAGGAGTTCCTTTCTCATTCTTCTTGTAGCAGCAACAGTAGCAGGACAATAAGACAATGTAAAGTGGACTAAACTCCTGCAGGATACACACTCAAAGGGACAAGGGACGGAAGAGGAGCAGCCACGCATGTGCATGCCACCACCACCAAACCTGACAGACACATTTTGTTTTTGTCTTTAGTTTGTCAAGACGGAGAAGGCGGGGGGCGCTCCTGCCCTGAAGGCTAATATAAAGGCTAATGAGATTGAAAGGTGGTCATTGGAAGCGATAGATGGATCGGTAAAGTTACATGGATAGTGTATGTGGGAGTCTTCTGTAAATACGTGGTTTCCAGTAGTAACATGGCTTTTTGTAACGTGAAGCACAAAAGGCAGAGCTGTAGGACGTCTGTTTGCAAACATGACCTTTCTTTAGCTTTAGTGATGTTTCATCCTCTCGGGCGAAGAACACTGTCATTTTTTTTGTTTATTTGTGTTTCTACTTTTTTATTCCAGTTGTATAGTATTTGATGTACATTACAGGGATGCTTTGTCTACTGTACATTGCACTATTTTCTGTGTCATGTCAGGCCTTCACGACTTCACTGACTACTATTGTCCACAGCCACTCAATAGTCACAATCTTCAGGACTCATCCCACCGCCACAGGACTTGCTTATGTGAAAAGGTTGTGTCCATTTCAGTAGGTCAAGGTGCTCCTTTGCTGCCCGACACAGTGGCGGTTCAGCTACCATGAAGAGAAGCTCACTCGTTGTTGGAAGTAGTAGCAGATAAGCCTTTAATGTAATGTATTCTTAATTTGAAGGCTTCATTTTATGGTGGCTATCTTTCAACATTAACCCCTTTTTGTCCCTTCAAGTAAACTGTGCTTATTGTGTACATAACCGTGCCAAACAAGGGGTCTATGGTGGTTCGATAAATAGGGTCCAATTCAGCCGAAAGATTTCGACTGAACATCCTGACGCTTCAATCAATGCCAGTTTGTAAATGCTTTGGCTTTTCTAAGTGGTTTTACTTGTCAAGCTTCACCACAGCAAAAGAAAAAACTAAAAGAGAACTTCATGGGGGGACTGTGACTGTGTGGACAGAGCTGTCTGAGATGTTTGAAAAAAAAAAAGAAAAAACTTTTCTGAGCGATGAGCGGCGGTTCTAACTTCATGGTAGACAAAACTGTTAATAGAGTACGGATATATATTATATAAATATAAATATATACTTTTTATGTGCAGATGTGGATGTCACTTATAGCAGCAACATTATGGAGAAAAAAGACATGTAAAAACAGCTTCATGTAGGGGTTTTGTTCACATTTAAGTTTCCTGGTCGACACACTGAAATTGTTTGTTGTGTAATGTTGTTGCTATGTGGAGTAGAGTAGAGCGGGGCCAAAGGGATCCACATTGTCACTGCAGCGGTCACAAACGGTGCTACATCTGTCAGAAGAAGAAGAAGAAGAAGAAGTATTCCCCAAATGTCTGTATTAAACAGTGCACAATGTTTGTTGCATACGGTACAGTACAATGAAAATAAACAGACTGTTTGACTTTGAGCACACCACCAAGTGAGTTCTTTCAACATGTGTCTTTTTGATGTTTGGACTCGGGCTGCACCATATTACAAAAACGTGATCAATTTATTGAATATTACAATGACAAGATCATTTGCAATATATGTAAATCCCATAATAAGGCTTTATTGACCATAGACCACATTCAAAAATTCTAATCAATTTTCATTTTTGAAGAAAAGCTCACTGATCAAAACTAAATCTACAACCTTCAAAGACTAAACCAGTTCAGAACCAGAACTAAACAAGTCTTAACCAGGTCTAAATTCAGAACTGTTCATGAAATCAATATTACATTATTTGGAGAGCATATATATATATATATCCAGACACTGAATATAAAACACTAGTGCTTGAAGGTCAGGGGGTTAACTTGACTTTATATGGCCTGTATGATGATGTTTTAATGTGTTGAAAGACAATTGTAAATCTTACTATTGCCTCAAACAGAGCTCTAAAATATAAACGTACCACTGAAGAGTCTCCAATTTGAGAGTTGTTTTTTCTTTTGGCATTTTGAAGTGCAGTTTTTCAAATGCTATTCACTGTAAATGCTTATTAACCTGCCATATGTTTAGATTTCTCTTTTCTTAGTAGAATATGAAATGTATTCAATGCTTACCTGGGACAGCTCATCCATCACAGAAAACATCTTGTAGCCTATTGTTATGTAGCACTTTAATTTCAAGGAGAGTCCATATTTCAAGTCGCTCCCATGTGGTGCATTCAAGGACACTGGGCCATCTGGTTATTTATGGTCAGATGCCAAAAAGTCGTGCACTAATAAGCAAAGTTGGAAAGTTAAATGCAGAAGGCTAGAGTGAGTGCAGGGTTCAGGGAAGGTAGAGTGTGTTAGGTTCTGGGTTGGATAAGTCATGCCTATATGAAAAGTGCCAAGATTTCAAGACAGATTTATAGCAACATTATGTAATTTCTCAGGGTGTATGTTCACTAAATTAGACAAAATGTTAGTAAAAAATCTTGGCATTGGGTGAAATATAAAACGGGCTTTGTGAGTGATGCCTAGGTGCTTTTAAGGTAATGAATTAATACCACATTTTGAGGTAAATAATTGGTTGTTTTGCAGGTTCTAGGATGTGATGATGTCATGCCCTCAGATGGGGGGCAGGGGGCAGAATTCTGTATTAACTCTATGGGGTTTTTTTTAAATAGGAAATATCCCTCCAAAATGTTCACTCTGACCAGTTTTATCAGTGACAAGGTCAATTTAAAGCTATATCTACCCAACCACACACACACAATCTGCAGATTAACATCAGTAATTTTCCTGCCCCCCATCTCCCATTAAACTGTATAGGGCTATAGAATGCTGTGATGTCACCTCGATCCCAGCAATAGCTTTTAGTGTATCTCGAAATATTTGCATTGTAGTGTATTGCTCAGTTTTAGCTCGTCTGATTGTGGGACCGTAATTTTATGTATTTATTGTGACCCACTTTTTACAGAAATTGTCTAAATTATTTCACTACATTAATGGCATATGCACCTAAATGCAATTATAATAATAATAATGCATTAGTTTTATACAGCGATTATCTCAAGACTCAAAGACGCTTTATATTACATTATTCATTCACTCCACAGTCACACCAGCCACAGCTGCCCTGGGGCACACTGACAGAGGGGGTGGCTGCCAGTCTGTGCCTACAGCCCCTCCAACCACCACCACATTCATCAATTCATGCTGTTCCATCGCTATGCCACCAAATATTCAAGCTCGACACTCCAGCTGAATATCACTGCTTTATCATGCCGTTTTTATTATTTATTATACATTTGTATCATTGTTTCCATATGGGGATTTATGGCCTTCACCAAAGTATCAGGAATTAGCTGAAAAATACCAAGACCTTACAGTAAAACACATAATTAAATAGGCCTAATACAAAAGCAACCTATATAAAAATAAATGCCCTGGACTGAGTGCTAGTGCGCATGTATTCCTTCACATGCATGTCAAATAATGCACCATGTCATCAGCTCACGGGGGCACTCTAGCGGCCATTAGCGGTAATGTACGACAACAGGTCAACAGAGTGGCAGCCATTTTAGTCTCTGAGGCCTGCTCTGCTCTTCATGGCACGCAGCAGAGTCTTGATTTTATCGGGGTCGTGTCGGTTCGCATTACTCATTCACCGTGGGAGAACCGTACAAAGCGGTGCCACACGTCAGTCAGAGAGGCAGACATGACAGACAGTCGCATCTTATCTAAGGTCCGCCACAAACATCCAGGCTCCCTACAGCACGCGCCACATTCACGGGCCTTTTTTTACTTACTGGGCCCCCCACTGCACACTTGCCTTTTTAAATATTTATATGCAGGAAACAGATTTGGGTCAAAAAACAACATGACCACATTACTAAACCAGTCCATGCCACAGAAACTGACATGATACTTCAAAAATAATTCAGTTTGGATAGAGAAATAGCCTGTAGTAAAATATATCAGAATTGTACACATATCAGGCATACGATGGCCACAGACAGGTAATATCTCTTAATCATGGAACGTTTTGCGCTCAAAGTTGAAGTGATAGAACCAGTCAGGGTAACAAACTGACTTTTTGACTGGGTCACAGCAGCTCCAAAAATGCATTTCTTTGTTTTTCAGAAGGAGCCATAGAAGGAACATTAGTGAACCAGTGGCAGCTGATGTCCAAACCACAAACAAGCTACTGTTGCTAAGGAGGTTAGTGCTGGTTCTGATAAAAGGGTCAGTATTTATGCCTGTGTGCTACAAAAACAGAGAGAATCAGACTCATACGTTTATTGAACACAGAAAGTAGTAGTAGTGAGTAACAGAAATCTCATGACATGCTGTGTTTTTGGCATTCTTTTATATTCTTCTATAAATAATGAAGCACCTATACAATACATTATGCAGCTTTGGCAGATATCTGAAGAGATCCACGCAAAGAGGCAGTCTAAGCAGTCTGTCCTTATAACCTAATTAAGACCACACTGTTTGGAGAGGACCTTTACAGCTCTCACATGGCTCATTTATGCATAATTAATTTTACTTGCATTCATTTAGTGTGATCAGAAATCCAGCTTGGCAACAGTCTTGTTCACGTCACAACAGAAAACTATCTTGTGATTATTTTAAATGTCAGCATCAACAAGTGAGCGTCTAAGCTGTTTATTTATGGCTCTGCTTCAGATACTTCTCAAAGCTCCCCCAAAGCCGATGTAAACCTCGTCCTCAGCTCAGCGTCAGATCACGGTCATAAGCTCCCCTTTTTACCTGCTGTTGTGCATCTGTGAAAACTGGCGTCTCTGTTTTTAGTGTCTTTTCCGGCTAGAATGGTCCTCTGTCAGGGATAGCTTATGTTTACTTGTTGGTTCTTATTACTGGATTTAAACTCAAAACCATTTCAGAATGTTTCTTTTGTATTGACATTTGAGCAAAGTTAATGAGCGGCTATAGTAAACATCTGATCCCAGTATATATGTTTTATATGTTTTATATGTTTTATATGTTTTAAGGCCACAGAGTCTACAACAACTTAA
The DNA here is from genome assembly GCA_036025475.1 of Philypnodon macrostomus. Lineage (NCBI taxonomy): Eukaryota > Metazoa > Chordata > Actinopteri > Gobiiformes > Eleotridae > Philypnodon > Philypnodon macrostomus. The sequence continues at coordinate 17,711 of JAVQKC010151210.1, read as the reverse complement.
TAGAACAAATAAATGTAGCGTCTGAAGCAGTTCACCTGCCTCTTCTGTTGAGTACAAACTTCCTCTTCTCCTCCTCCTGCTTCCTCTCCACTCGTTTCATCTTGTAGTCCCACTTGGGGACCTGTAGCTGGTTGCGGTTGTGGTTCCTCCGGGCCTTATCAGGTTTGTAGGAGGAAGAGGGGCTCTTACAGAGCCTGACTTTAGGGATGATGAGCCCAGGTCTGACACTGGCTCTCCGGAGCAGGTGAAGGGGCAGAAGGCTGGCTCGTCTGAAGGCCTCAGAGGACGCAGCGAAAGCCACCTCAGTGAGAATCTGAGGCTGCAGACTGGCCCTTCGGTCCCTCACCTTCGGGATCAGCTGGACCCTGGAGTTCTGGAAGAACCTCTTGTAGTGGTTCAGTCTTTCTGGGCCAAGGTTCTTGAGCTCAGCCAGGCGTCTCCTCCTCACGTATTCCTGGACGGCGTAACGGCGCTTCCCAATGCAAGGAGGACTACTGGGGCAGACTGTGTGGGCTGCTGGGGCTATGAGAGGGCTGCAGATACTGGTGGTGACCCGCACCATGTGCTCTAACACTCCGTCGTCCACTGGACTGATCCTATTAGTGATGTAGAACCTGTAATGGCAGCAGGTGAACAAGTTCATGAACCGCTTCCAGCACGGCTTTGGTTTCTCTGCTTCAGCCACCAGCTCCTGTGAATAAGACATATGAGATCAAAGTGTCACATCACAGAGAACTCATTCCTAGAATTTATTTACAATGTCATTTGCTTTACTAACCTCTAACAATGGCCACTCGAGAGAAAAGGTGTCACAAAACTGCTCTGCACAGGGTCTTGCCATCAGCTGGTTCATCAGGTTGGCTGTCTCATAACGCCCAGTGAACAGTGCCCACTCTCTGGGGGTTAGGCCGCGACCATTGTCTCGTGCCTGGACATTACCTCCTGGGATTGTTTACAAATGCAGAGTCAGTAAACGATGTCCATTTTGTTGTGACTAGTAGTGTAATGTTAGTTAGAATTTACCAGCCAACATCAGTAAACGGGCACACTCGGCTCGACCCTGCATGGCTGCCTTCATCAGAGCAGTGAAGCCATGACAGTTCCTCCTCTCAATGTCCAGCCCAGGGAAGTAGTTCAGCAGAAAGTAGGAGATGACCGAATGACCTGCACACCACAGACAAAAGGTTTGATTTATATTATTTATTTAACAATCACAGAGTCAAGTCCAGTGCATCTTTGTACAGCATAGGTGATTAGGTGAATCTAGTCCCCGTAGTGAATGAATGTGAGAGTGAATGCTTTAGGTCTCTTAGGTCTTTAGGCTAAAGGCCATAGTTATAGTGATGGGCTCCAAGCCAAACCGAAGAAGTAAATATCAGATTGGGGAAAATGTATTACAAAATGTAATAAAAATAATATTTATGGATTAATAAATACATTTAAAGCAATATTCACATGTAGATTTCTTAAGTTTCAAGAAACATAGCCTACTGAAACATACAAAATATTGGTATCGGAATCGGTATCGGCCAAATTGGTAATTGAAATATCGGTATCGGCCAAGAACTTTCACATCGGTGCCTCCCTATAAGTCACTTTGAATATTGCATCGATTGGGATTTTTTTTTTCTTTTGCATCAGAGTTTAAAAAGAATGATCGAAAAAAAAGAGAAAGTCTTGTCAGCGCCAGTTCTGTGGGCAAAAAAAGCCTCGTTGATGTCAGAAATCCAACATTTTTCTGATTGCATACATCGTCGAACTTTGAAACAGATGTGTACAGCAGCCAAAGACCTGGGTCCCTTTTGGTACATGTAGGGGTGCGCGATATGTTGATACTAGTTAGTCTAGTCTAGTCTAGTCTAGTTTAAGTCTTTAAGTTATGACAATCTGCTAATCTGTCTTTTGAATCGTGCATTTTAGAGTGCATTCATTTATGCTCTGCTTGTCGCCATCATTTTTACTGTAACAATGCCAAAGTTTGTAACAAAGCATCAACTTTACTTATACATTTCCAGTCCCTCTTTTGAGTGTAGTTTAAGGCAATCTCTTCAGCCCTAGTTACCTGTTCCCTGAGGTGCACTACACTTCTCTGTCCTGACGGGGGATCAATACGTGTTTTAATGAAGCAGAAAATGAAGAGTAGTCTGTGGCTATTCATCACAGCCCTGCTCGAGTCATCCGTCATCGTTAGCGGATAAAGAGAGCGGGGCGTCATGTCTGATGCATGTGGCTACAGCCCTATCAACTAAAGAGCAATGGTAGTTTATAATGACCTCAAATAACAGTGAAACTTTGGATGCACTAGACCCGGTAATATGCTTTGTCATTTCATTTAGGCCGATTTGCAAGTCTGGATTGGCTGCTTTCCACCCTAAATAATTCATCAAATGTTAAAAAAGTGAAATGTATTGATGCTAAAAGAAGATAAAAAAGATCCATCCATAAGAAAAGTTGTTGCTGATTAAAAATGTATCAAATCTCATGCCATCAATCTCAAACAAAAGTTGGTTGAACTTTTTGTGTCAAATATGTGAACCAAAATTGAGAGAAATTAATCATTGCAGATTTCATAATTGTGTTTAGTTACATTGACCTTTATGCCATATATATAGCCACTGTTGTTTTAATCAATTTGAATAAAGCTATTTGTATACACTCTATATTAAGTGCCAGCTAACTGTGAATGTGTTGCAGTTCAGATATGATATGGGTCATGGGTAACTATCCCTACATCCAGTGGCGGATTTAGCAATTTTGGGGCTCAAGGCAAACATGGACAGTGGGCCCTCTGAATTTGGTGCTTTTTAGGTCCTTTATTTAGTTTACTTGATTGTCAGTCTACAGCAACCAGATTTCCTAACCATACAGAGCTATTTTACCATATTAAGTTTAATAATTACCAAGACATATTTATTTTGTGCTTTATTTATGGGGCCCTGGAAGCTTGGGGCCCTAAGCAGCTGCCTACTTTGGCCTAATGGTAGCTCCGCCTCTACCTGCATCTAGGGATAGTGGGGTACAGCCTGCACAGAACTGACACAACAATACACTGACAAACAACCAATCTCTCCAGTATTTATTCACTCATAGCTCCATACAGAGAGAACCCATGATAACGCATGGAAAATATGCTGACTGTACTGGCCGAGAGCGCTCATGCCAATTACCATAGGGCGGTCAATATGGTCAAAATATATCACAATTTTACTAAGCCAAGTTCACAGTTTTATCACAATCTTAGTTGACTTTGTATTTTTGTCTTACAAGGAGGATTACTATGTTTTTTGTTTTAATAAAAAAAATGTAACCACAAATTCAATGTTAATCCATTCTAGTGTCTTAATACTTGATACAATTTTAAATGAACACTGGCATTGTAGAAATGACAGTGAAGAGCAGAGTGTAAATCAATGCAATGATTCAATCTTTTATCTCCATATTGCACACCCCTATTACTATGTATATAAATGTATACTACTCTACAGATAGACCTGTTTAATACTTGAACTATGTGTTTATAGGGTATTTGTTTCCTCCTCAGCAAAAGCCCCGGTGTGAAGCTTCTAGTGAGATGTGTACCTGCTTGCGCTGCTGTTATGAGAGCCGTGTTCCCCTCGTTGTCCTGCCAGTTCACATTTAGGTACGGGCACTGAGAGAGCGCTATCACCACATCTATGTAACCATGGTAACATGCCACGATAAGGCCACTCTGAAACAGATAGGGTTAAAAGAATATTATAATAATATCTATTGTGACTATGGATACTGTTATAATATAATGGTATTGTGCAATATAATGCAAGTGCATGGTGAATAACAGTAAGAGTATTATTTATTTTAACTCATGCAGTATTTCCCATTGATCATTAGCACAGTGTCTTTGTGGGCTGAGCCCTAATGACATGCAGCTTCCTGACACTGTCACTTTGCAGTTTATACTCACCATCTGCTGCTGAAGCTTAACTAACTGCTCTCAAGTCTACTTTAGGCTTTAACCTTTACCAGCTTGGCCTGCTCAAGATGCACAAGGAAAGCTCTCCTGACCTCAAAACCCACTGTGTGTCTATATGTCAGACACTGCAAACATTTGTCCATGACATATATGACAAACCTAAAATTGGTAACTCTTTTCCCACCAGATGGTCACTCACTGGATAGTTTCCTTTTTTGGCACCATTCCCTATAAACCCCAAAGTTGTTTTTATATAAACTATTCAGATTAAGGACCAAGGTTTTAATTGTACTTCCAGTGATACCCATACCATAGCTTGAGAACCTCTGCTAATTAATTGAACCATTTGACCTACTCTTCTGTTCTTGTCTGTCTCTGCCACCTCTTCCTCCAGCACTCCTTGTCTGATCATAATCTTAACAATGACAGAGTTGTTGTTGCAGCAGGCCTTGAAGAATGAGATAGTCTTGGGGCTTTCCGGGCTGAGGGGTCGCTCCCATCCTGACCCGTCCGCACATTCTGGAGGGTAGTAGGAATCGTCCGAGGCGATGCTCCGAGTGTCCGAGTGATCAGGCAAAGAGTCAAAGTCCAATTCTTCAAACTCCTGGTAGATATCGTCCTCATCCTCCCAGTAGTTACGCGTATAAGACACCTCAAAGTTAATGTTGTCGTCATCTGTAGGCAGTTCACACTCTTCACCATCCTCATCCACTCTGGTGAGGGACATGACAGGGGTGTCCATGGGCAATTTGTCAATTTTAAGTTCAGCCATTTCACCACTTTTGGCAACTCCATTCTCTCTAACCTTGAAAGCACTGTCAATTGGGTTAGCTGTTAACACCATTTAACCCCCAACCCCTCCAACCTACCTAACACTGGTCTGAACACTTGGGTTGCCAGGACGACTGTAGGTAGAGATACCTATATTTTACTACAAAAGGCTTTCCCAACCAAAGCTGATCCATTGCTCCAAGGCAGAAGGGTCATCAAACATACAAGGTTAATTTGAAATCATTACATTCGATTCATTTGCCAAAAAAAAATCAGTTCAGTTGGATTTCAAATTTTATTAAGAAAATTGAATTCTTTCCGCCATCTTCTTCTACTTAATCCTTAGGTCGGGTTTGCCTGGGCAATGACCAGTTAGTTGCAGGGCTGACACAGAGGCATACACAAACAGACAGCCATTCACTCTACTAACGTTCACTCACTAGGGGCTTTGGGAACCAACAGTAACACAGGGTGGACATGCAGACTCCACTCCGAAATTGTCTTGAGGATCGAGCCCACAGCCTTTTTGTTCAGATTGAAAAGCGCTAACTGCTACATCGTCCTGCACTTCTTGAAGAAAATTTCAATTTCATGTCCTCATATTCCAATTGCAAGCCAGACCTCAGCATCCAGGTATATACAGAAAAAAGTCTGTCCAAAAAATATAGTCCCTCCTGGTTTGAAACCTTTTGCTTTTCTGACGCGTTAATCTTGTGCTTCCCCGTGGAGAAGCACTTGGCTTGGTCTGACGATGGCCAGCAATGGGATGAGAGGCATTCTCTTGAACTGACGCATGTTAATCTCTTTAGTCGCTGTGTCTTGGTCCGCCCTGCCCCAATCCACTCCCTGCTCATTAAAGACTTTCAATATATATATTTTTTTTTATTGGGCACACATAAACACAATTTCCCAGTGCCAAATTATCATATCCCATTCTAAAATATTGGTAGTGCAATCAGGTTCAAAGTCTTATGGGTAATGTCATTAGTGCCCACCCTACCCCGAGGGTCATCCCCTTAGCACAATGTGACACTGACACACATCACAGTGAATGGCTAGACCTGCGCTGACCCTGTGAGGAGAGACCCCATCAGCAGAGAGATGATCAACAACAAAATAAACACTTTAGCTGTGTATGGCCATTTTTTAATTATTATTATTAGTTTATTTAGATTTTGAGCATTCATACATACATTTTATCTATACATTTTAATTAATGCATAGCAGGTTAGTTGTTGATATTTATTTTTATATGTGTACTTTAATTGTTATTTCCACTGTGTTCATTTGCATATATACTCTAGTTTGCCAATAATGACTTGCGTGCCAACAGTTAGCTCTGTACTTTAGCGGTGAGGTAATTGGATTCATCAAAAATAACCCGATATCCTGTTTCCTAGAGCCGCACTTTGCTGCAGTTCCAATTATCCCGAACCAGACTGCCCAAAATAAACCTGTGCATCAAAGAAATAAAAATGGCCCCTAAGTAAATATAAGACATTGCAGTTTCAATTGTGTATCAAGTATTTCAATTTACTTGGGAAATTCTAGTTATTTTCATCATATATGATTCTAATATAAATGTAGCTTGATAACAATTCAGGTGTGACCATTTCAATCACATCCGAGCAAATCAATGTGTTTAAGCAATTTCTCAAGTTGGCTTGTGGTGATGGAGGCAGTCACTCATAACTCTTTGAACACACAAAAGTGGAAAGCAAAAGTAGCAGACCACGGCTAATAAAGTGGCCAGTGAGTATTTTACTTTTGTTAGTGGACTGCAGATGTTCAGGGAATGTCACTTAAAGTAAAAAAAAAAGACACTGAACAGGAAGTAAATTACAACTATTTATTACAGTTAAATTTTTCAGACCCCACACCGTTGTGTTACAGTACATGCCATTGCTTTGTACATATAAAAATAGAAAGTATTTGCCTCTATAATTTGAAATACAAGACCAGAAGTTGAAGTGTACAGCTCAATTCAACAAGACTAAAAGGTCACTTCAATAGCATCAAACGTATGTTATTTTACACAGCAGTACAGCTGCCAGCACTAAGATAATCTACAATGCATAACAAGAGAAAAGCAATTAACCAAACTGCTTTTTCTTCCAACGCAATCTCAGTGTGAAAACTAAAGTCAGCTCCATTTTGCAGACTCTCAACAGTTCAATACTGACAGCTCTCAGTCCAAGTAATATTTAAACAACAAACATTCAATTGGGCTGACAGACCTACAGTGGATTCTGAAATGATTTGAACCAGTGAAATAAAGTGCAAGAACATTTGCCTGAAAAGATCTTGACATCAATAGGGCTTGTAGGTGTGTGTTTTTAAAAAAATGATTACGTATTGAATTAAAATTCACTAAAAACACCACTGTGTAATTTCATCAAATTCAATATGGACATCTTTAAAAAGCTGTGCACATAGACATCAAGGGAAAGACATACACAGCATGCTTAGTTTAGAATTTTTCACATCCACCGTTTACTTTGCGTACAACCTAAAAAGTGCAAATTATTGTAACTATTCTGTTGCACTTCAAGGTTATATTACGGAGGTAATAGGCCATTGGGAGCCTATAAAACAGTGAGCCAGTACATTGTCTTCTCCATAAACTAAAACAAAGCAGGTTTAATGCTCACTGGGAAATGCTGCTTGTGGATCAGGGGCTGTTGGGTTAAGATGCCAGTCAAAGGCATCATACAAGACTTTTCTGACATAAAAGGTACACACAACACATCAATAACATCCAGCATCCTGTGTGTTTGCTGATAAAACAATTGCATGGTCATCTATGGGTGTATTTCTGTTGCATTAATTAAATTGTGTTATAAGAGAGGGATATTGTTTGAGCTTATGAGCAGCACTAAAGCACATTTTCCAGTTTAGAGAATGATGGATCAACAACACACTGTCCTCCACAAGAACCAGCCTTCACAGGCGGTCAGGTCCTCTGGAGGTCAACAAGTAACTATTTTATCTGCTTTGTGCAGATTTTCATTTCAATATCACAACTCACTGCAGAAATGTAACACAATGAAATCATGTCTAATAAAACAGCTTTAAAATAAACTACAATCACATTGCTACATAATAAAGTCCCTCCTTTTCACTGACAGACTTGGTTTAATTAATTCAGTTGAAATGCTTGGCAGAACCACAAATTTCACTGTGACAATGTGCCATGAAGAAGACATCTCAAAATGCCTCATTATGAAACAACTGTCTGATTTAAATCTGCTCAAAACATCTGAAATGAGGAGGACCATATGAGGTAAAAGCACTGTGTCGACTTAAAAAAGTCCTTAAATAACTTCCAGAAACATGTGGCTCTTTTGAAATTAAATAATGCTAAAATGTTGGAAAACAAAGGATGTGTTTTCAGCCTTGTGTCTCACAGTTTCTGATTGCGGTCAGTGTTGTATAAAGGACGAGGCTGTAGTTTTACTGTCAGAGATAGTGTATTATGCACAGCTGCTGCTGACCAGTGGAAACCAAAAGGCTTCATAGCAGAGGCTCTGTGTAAAGAGTCCACGTCCTCCTTTAGTGAGTGTTCAGGACGAGGTTCTGTAGGGCCCAGAGGCGCTCCGACGTTCATAGTTCACCAGTCTCTGTCCAACTAGGTATCTGCATTGGACAATAGATAAAATTATTTTGATGCATTTGTCAACACGGGTGACAACCTTGTTTAAATGTGTACTCACTTGTCATTTTTAATGTGCTCATACAGTCTTTTGAACTGGCAGATCTGAAAGGACAGGATGGCCAATAATATGACCACCATCAGCAGGAACGGATAGATCCTCCTCTCCACAAGCGTCTGCATTTCTGGCTGCACAGCTGAAGAAAACAATAAAAAAATATATGATATACAAAAGAAACAGTCTAAACAAAGACTACAATCACATGTTAACATGCTAAAGTGTCCTTTCAAAAAAACTACTTAAGATGAATGTGGACATTTGACTTTTGTCTGCCAGGAATGTAATTAAACTCACTGAATGGGACAATAATGAAGTCACTTTTTCAAACTTTCACCATAAGTGTGTCACAATAACCTACCCAGCAGCGTCACACCTTTAGAAATAGTATATGGCACACAGAGAGACAGAAGCAGCACACAGATGACTGGAGCAGCAAGTCTCCTCACAATGTACAGAAGGTCAATGTTCCGGAGACCGTTGGCATAGACCTGAGACACATAATATGGTTTAGTAAACAGTTCATTAATATAATATAGTACATCAGTCTATAAGTGACTAAACATATGACTGACCTGCTCAATGACTGTTTTGAGCCACCACTGAGGCCCCATTAGTGTAATTGCTGCAATGATTTTAGCGTGAAGCACACCCAGCGCCCAGTCCTTTCCACAAACAGAGACAAAATGTAGACATTTCTTGAGCTAAATGCACCCGGATTAAGTGTCTAGACGCTCTTAAAATAACACTGATGTATCTACCTGCCAGGGATAAAAGAGAGGTGTCTGGTCCAGTGGGACTCTGAGAGGAGCGACAATGACCAACTCAAACAGCAGCCCCAGCAGTAGAGGAATGACACCGGCTAACATCACAGCCACCACCATGGTCTTCAAAATCTGTATATTATAAAAACCTAGTTAAGAATGTACAAAGGATATATTTTTTTGCCTACAAGTATATATTAATGCACTATACCATGACAGTCCACTCGTGAACCTTTAGCATAATGACATTTCGTCCTTGTGGCATCCAGGACAACAACATGGTAGCCGCTCGGATGGACAGCCAGCAAACGTAAAGGCCACTGGCCGCTGTGTAGAGCTCATGCACCACAGCACTACCCATCCAGAATGACATCAACCAGCGACCTACAAAGACTGAAGTATAGAAAAATGGTTTAGTCTGTGACCATTCATCTTATTCCCCTTATTCTCGAGGTTGTGACACGTTGCTGGAGCCTATCCCAGCAACTATGGGCCTGAGGGGGACTACAATCTGGACAATGGCCAGTTAGATGCAGGGCTGACCCACAGATAAACATTAATTCACCAAGGGGAATTTAGAGTCAACCATTCTCCAAACATGCATTGAACTGGATAGTGGAAAAGAAGCATTTAGTAAGAAGAACCCACAGTAATAAGGAGAGAACATGCAGACTCCAAAATGCATTTTTTTTTTAAATGATCAAATCCATTTTCAAAGTTGGTTGAAAGAGGAAAACACAGTAACAGTTTAAGCGCTATAAGAAACTTACCTGGTAGAGTGAGACAGATGAGGCTGGCCATCAACAATGTCACACACATAAAGATCACCAACAAGATGATCTAGACAAACACAAACAACAGAACTTTAGCATTTTTAAACATTGGAGATATAATATTAAGTCAATGCAAAACTTTTATTGACCTTTAAAGGGAAGTTCATGGGCCGATGGTATGGCTGAAACCCCACAGGACCGCCCTGTTGTAGAATGGCTTGATGTGCGGCATGTAGCCCCTCCCCCAGACCAGGAAACCTGTTGTTGTTATGACGACCAGGTGGGTTGTTGTTATTGTTGTTATTGGGCTGGTTTTCCTCTTCTTCAAAGTCTCCCAGCAAGTACGAATGAAGATCACTAGAATATAGAAAAATGCCAGTCATTACAATGTACATTCACTCTGTTGCTCACTCAATATTTTCTTTTTTTGAGACCATTCTTAGTAAAATCTTATAGATTAGCAACTACTGAAATACTCCAACCAATCTAAGCCATTTAAAATCACTTAAATCCTCTTTTTACATACTGATGCTCAGAATTTGGACTAACTGGTGAATAAAGTGGCCAGTCAGTCAAGTTAAGCTTACAGCACAAATCCCACAGTGAAGGTCCAGGCGTGGACAAGGCGTTTGAGCCACTGGCGTGTGTGACCCTGCTCCAGTAATGCAGGGAGGACAACCTGAAGAAGAAGTAGTTCCAATGACAACTCACTGACCGGAGCATCACTGCAGAGACAAGGACGATAACAACTCAGTAGTTCTTAAAAACGTAATATGTTCGAGTGAAGTTTTTATGACTGCAATGCTTACCTATACAGCATGACGTTGTATGGAAGGAAGGCCGAGAAAAGCAGTTTAATTATCCTGATGGGAAGCCAGAGCATCAGCAAGACTATAGAGCCAAACACCACCTAAAAACATAGGAAACACAAATAATAAGTAGTTAGTTACAATTACAATCTACTACAGCTCTATAAATGTTATGATTTTTGTGACTAACCACAGAGAGAATGAACCTCCGCAGGTGTCTGTAAATGGGCAGGTGAATCATTTCTTGGACTGGGTTGAAATCTGGATCATTCAGGTTTCTCAGGAACCACAGCACACCAGGTCGCAGCACCTACAAAGACATTGAAATCATTGACTTTGACTTATTCTATTGTTTGTTTGTTTGAACACACTTTGAGAAATACATGTATTATTTGTACCTCTCGGAGCAGTAGAATGAAAGAAGCAAAGTAGAAGACATAAACCATTCCCACCAACCAATGGAGGAACAGGGTGGTACCAGGTGCTGAGTCAAAACTCTGCTCTCTGTCTTTCAGTGTAGCGTCAAACATTTCCTGCAAAATGTATAATAAAGTAAATATATGAAATGAAAAATAACTCTCAGCTATGTTCACTGATCTTACCAGTGAGCAGATGTCAAGCCACCAACCACAAATCAGTGGAAACAGGCCAATCTCCATGACAACCAACAGTGATACCTAAAAAAAGATGAACACATGCAATGAGAAATCTTAGTTTTATTATATATAACACATCATTATGGTCAGTGTCTTCTGTTCACTGTACCTTGACAACAATATAGCAGACCCCCAGTAGACGTCTCGACCGCTGGAACTTCACTAAAGAAGCTAATGCCTGAAGGATGCACAGTTAAGGTCTGACAACTCCTATTCACAGCCATCTACAACTCAAGTGAGTACTTATATGGATTACATAAAATATCAGAAATGGTAGCATTTTATTATATTATAACTTGTCAAGATTCATTTAAAAGAATCAATCAAGGATACATGAAAAATGATAAGCACCCCAGCAAGTAGGATGTAGCCCAGTATTGTGGTGACGAGGCCTTCAAAGTGTGATGCTTCAATCTGAAACATAAAGTATTATTATTATTGACAGTGTAGTTCAGAATGTGTAATAAAAATGTAATATGTTTACTTACATATTCTTTAAATCCTAGTCCTACAACTGAAAAATGGCCAATATGATAGGGGCAAAAGGCTAGAGAGGGTAAATATAAAGAAATATTAAACCTTGAATAGTGCCAAATCAATATATAATTCACTCCCCAAATAAGTAGCAGTGATGTAAGTTTTAACATACCAAACACCAGAATGAAAAGTGTGTTGAGAGACACCACCCAGAAGACATGCTCCTGTAAACAATTGTGGCATCTATTAGTACTGTGAAAACTTTGTGCACAAGAGAAAGGTACAGAGTCTGTGTATGTACCTACCAGAAAAACAAGGGAGCCATCAAGGCCAAGCATCTGAAGGACAATAAAGAGAGTCTGAGTATAAACTACAGGTAAAAGCTGGATTCTTGTGAGATTTGTACTTTTACAAACTCACAAAAATCCATCTTGTACTGTTCCGATTGTCACCGCCGGTGGTGAGAACCAATCATGTGGCAGTTTTGCCGTGAATAGGTGGGCTTTAGCTTTTACGACAACAACAAGACTTTTAGCAAAACGTATTAGCAACATTTGGATGCTGAAAAACGTAATGTATGCTGCTATATTTCTCAGAAACATAAAAAATCACACAATGATAATTTATTAAATTAATTTACTAATTTAGCAGGCCGTTGTTTGGCTACGTCATATCAGTCGTTGTTTGGTGCTTCAGCCAATCACCTCCATTGGAACATTTTCTATGGGAGTGATCCCAGATTAATAATGTGTAGAACTCTGAATAGCAGAGTGCTACATTTATTAATCTGGCTTTTGCCAAGTTAAAGAAGAGGAGCTATAAAATTAGAAAATTATGTGTTGCAAAATAGACTTACTCGTTCCCAAGTCAGTTCTTCTGCAGCACGATCCCACTCCAAGGCATTCCAGTTCAAATCTTCTACAAAAAAAGATACAGCTGAGACAAAGAAAATACCCAAAACAATGCAAAAAAAATTAGAGCCCTAGTTTGGCAGTTCTTGAAGCTTGTTCTCGACACACCTGCTGAGCAGAACTTTTTTTGCCAAAGAGTCAGAGTACTATTGTGTGATGGTCAGAAATGCAGCTGTTGACGTGATGTTTTTGCTGCTGCTGTAGTTCCATTGATGCATTATTAGAATGAGCAGTATAAACTACAGAAACTAGACTTGGGGACCGTTTAGACGACAACGCATATTCCAAAATGACAGAAAATGGCTGTATCCAATTTACATTTATAAGGCAACAATGAGGTGTGAAAATTAACATTAAATATGCAATACCCCTGTTTGTCCAGCAAATGGTGCTGTGCGCTCTAGCACTAGACATAACACAACACAAACTAGAGGAAGTCAAATTCTTGGGTTCAACTTTTACATCTTTCTGGAGAGGTGCTAATGAAATTCAATGCACAAGACATTTATACTTATATAGTATATCTGACAGCTACTTGTTTAAATAAACATAAAATGTGTTAGCTGGTCACCCGAGACCCAGATGCCTGAAAACTGCACCCCGCTGTGAGCCCAAACAACCATCTCAGCTTTTTTGGAATCAATGTGTTTTGGGAAAACAGAAACACCGTTGCCATTGGGAGCCACATCCGGAGCTGTTTCGCTCAGTTTTCATGGAATGGCGTTGTCGTCTAAACGGGCCGTTAAGTCTTTACTGACCTTGTCCTCCATTGTTTGCATCTGCAGCCTCCTCTTCTCTGACCTCCTCATCTTCATCTTCCTCTCCATCATCGTCTTCATCATCATCATCGTCTAGCTCGGCCTCCTCTCCCGGGTGACCCGCTTCATGTGGGTTAGCTGCAGCTGGGTCTATAGGGTTCTGACCTTCTGCAGCATCAGCAGCGTCCTGGCCATTTTCAGCACCGTTTCCACCAACCTAAACAAATGTATTGAAATTAAATACATTGTAATTTTGTATTTATGTGACAGAACATTTCCAATACTTTAAAACAACATAATCAATAACTCCCATAATATATTAGGTATGTAACTGCATTTTATGAAAGTAAGCTAGGTGCCCACTGGCTGCTGACTTGTATTCCTGTTTTTTCTAGACACCCGTGTGAAAGCTCACCTCATTGGGAGCAGCAGGACCATTGGGCTGGTTGGGGACCAAAGGGACAGGGTTTTGTTCTAACCACTGAGGGGCACCACCGTGGACTATTTGTTCTCTAAGCCACACCAGGCTGATGAAAGCGCACAATGTGCATGTGACTACAAAACAACCCTGGAGACAATCTGCAAGCAGGTTCTGTCTGTGAAGGAGAAAGAAATAATGATGAACTGAAGGTTAAAGATTAATCACTGGCTGCACATTGAAACAAACATCAAGATTGTAAATGTTCTAAATCAATGACATTAATCATCAATACTTACGTTGATAGCATATCTAATGGCAGAGTAAGAAGAGAGCTCACAGAGCCAGTAAATAAACACTTGTAAATACGACCTGTTTAGACATACAAAATTATGTTAGTACAATTATCATGACCCTCATTAGCACAATAAAGAAGGTAAAACATAAGTACAGAAGCACAATGAATTTCTTTGTGGACAGTGAAATACAATGATGTGATTTACATGCTGTAAGAGGCACCACGCCAAGCCAGGCAAAGGCCACTAGTGTGTAGTGAAACCAGTATCTGATGGCTGTTCCTATACTTGTGACCAGCCCTGCAAAGATGTCCTGGACAGGCAAACGAGATGGCATGTCTGGAGAATAGACTGAAAAAAGCAATGGATATTAGCTCTATTGTTGTAATTATAATAATAATAGTACATTAAATAAGCATAACAGAAAGCAGAACTTACTTGGTGTAAATGCAAACTGGTGTTTACATAATTCACAGTATTCTTTTCTGCTGTGTTTCAACCACTGGAGCAGGCTGTGCAAAAACAGACAATGTTGGTTTTCTTTGTTCGCCACATTTAAAACATACATCTCTTTTACTGAACAGTGACAGTACCATTCTTGATGGATGAATTTGATGCTTCCTGTGCAGACACACGGATGGTAGAGAGGCTTGTCTTGAGTCCCCTCTGATCGGCAAACCCGACATATGTCTGCTATTAAAATAATAATTAAGAATTATAATAATTAAGGAAATTCAGGGGTAATTTTAAGTGGGGTTTATTGTATCACTTGACCAGATAAGCATATCCCTGACTATCATCTGAAACATTGTAAAAGGAGATCAATTAGATGTGATTTAATTAGATGTGATTTAATGTGCTGCAAATGTTCTGTATTGTAAAGGTTACTAGAAGGAGATACACAAGAGAAAGGTCACACAGGAGAACATACTATAATCCTTGGATTACCTATGCCATTCTATGACCAAAATAAAATCCATAAGTAGGCCAAGATGCAAACGCACTACTCGGTATTCCCTGCATTGCTATTTGGAAGCTATAGTTTCAATTGTCATCAATGAGCAGGCTGCTTTTATTTCTACTGTGATATTTAAGAATTGGGCAACGCTAGCTAAATTTAATATGCATCTCAAATTTAATTGAATAGAATTGCCACCGACTACAAAAAATGCAAACAACTTGATATTACAGCGTAAGCAATTTTCTATGATCATATCCCGTTTTGCGTTAGTTATCGTTACATGTTAATTACCACTTTAGCTTTTTACTACAATGCAACGCACTGGTAATAAGCAAGCATTACACTTCACACTGACAACATTTTATATACCAACCTAAAGTTAAACTACATGAAACAAAAGCCGATACCAACAAATGCTATTTAGTTAGCTAGCTAAAGCTAATTGGCTAGCGGTCTCTTTAAACTAGCGGTACTTTGCTAGTATTCACCACATGCCCACAACGACCACACACATTGACTAAACATCCAGATTATTGTGGTTATTGTGGATATTCTGTGAACATATGTCTTCTATAAACACAGCCAAAGCAATAAAACAGAGGCAATGTGTAATCATGTTAAACGTTATACCTTCCTCAGCGGTGTCCATCTTGACTAATGCAGCCAGGCTCCACACAAGTCTGCGTGCCTAGTTCGCTCGAAAAGCCGTGAACTGAGGCTATCTATACATCCCTGCCTGTTTGTAGGACCGAGCTTCAAAACCAGCCAAAACATGGACGAATGTTTTGATTCGTAAGCACGCTCTCTATTTACAGAACTCCATAGTGTGGCAGCTAACGGACGGAGGAGCTTACGTGACTACTATGCATTTTACACTCACTAGATGGCGCTGCATGTCAATAAGCATTAATGCAAATGAAGTCACAGCAGGAGAGCTATAGGGTAAAACATTGTAATAACAAAGCTTTTACTCTCAACACCAAAAATCACACTTAGCTGGTGGGGGACGAATTGCCTTTATCATGATTCAATCAAGCATGTGTTGTATTTAATATGGCCGGTTTGTATTTGAATTTATTGATGGAGCTTAACATAAATTCATCCAGGCTAGAGTTATTTAAAAATTACTAGCTATTTAGGAGTTTTTACTAGCCACAATTTGAGTGTTGTGTATTATAATCTGATATCACAGTTCACTTGTAACAGCCACTGAAAATGTACTAATCATTTATCATTTTGCTGGTTGTGTGACACCCTTTGTCTCACACTTCTGTATGTTTATTCATTCATATTTTTCATTCTGATTAGTTATAGATTTTGAATTACAGGGTCATTTATAGGCATAGCAGCAGATAGTCAGGCCTAAAGTAGTTCAAATAGCTGAACAATCCAACAGGGATTGACTAGTTGGACTGAATGTAGCCGACATTAAAATCTACCAGCATTTGGCTTGTGTTCATGCCCTGGACAAATGCCCTGTAGGCTATATAGATACAAACCTGTACTTTTGCTTTAAATAATGAATGATCTTCAAATGACAAATATTTAACTTTCTAAATAAATTGCATTTATTATTAATTTACATAATAATACAACAAAGGCATAGGCTTTCCATATTTCACTGACAGACTTGAGAGATGAGAAAAGAGAAATAACCACACTGTCAGAGGCATGCATGGGTTACAGTCTGTGTTGGCTTTGTGCTGATATTGTCTTTTTATGGCACAAGTCTGTTGCAAACGTCTTGGCATCATACACCCACACCGTATCAATGCCTTCTCCAACAGTTTGCTCAGGGACCCAAGTAGGAAAGGGAAATCGACAAGCCACCACCTTGGCTGAGCTTGGCAACTCTCTCGCCAGCTTGTGTTCGAGTCTTTCCATCTGCAGAAAAAACACATCTTAACTGTTGTGACAAATCTTCTAAAAGGCTATTTAATCTCACCATTTGAGGGACGCCAAAAACGACAACATTGGAGTATGGAGCAAAACTGACCTAATGAATAAAAACAATTCTTTAGTGTGTTGTAATAGTTTTGTAAACGACAGTGAAATGGTGAGTTACCTTCCACAGGTCGGAAATGTGAAAAGACGTTGACCGGTGGACACCCTCTTTCCAAGCCTTGTAGCGTGAGTACCACACCAGCCAGGGATTCAATTCAAAACCTGATGCCCGAAAACCCTGCTTGGCAGCTGATATGACCTGCAAGCAACACACAGGTTATAAATGAAATGTGCAACAGAATACACCATTCATTGGCATTATTTTGTTAATGTTGAAACAGAGACAACACACTCACTACAGGAGCCTGCCAGCACGCACTACCCCCAAGCTATCAGACTACTGAACTCTCAATAATGCTCCCAATAATACTAAACTCTCAATAATCCTGCACTAAATCACTTTACGTAATATGTTTACTGCTGCCGCACCATTTGAATGTATCATGTATGT
>JAVQKC010151187.1:0-14277 GCA_036025475.1 Philypnodon macrostomus | reverse complement strand
TGTGTGTGTGTGTGTGTGTGTGTGTGTGTGTGTGTGTGTGTGTGTGTGTGTGTGTGTGTGTGTGTGTGTGTGTGAGAGAAGTGCATGGCCACAGGTCACAGAGGTCCAGACTGAGTGTTTTTTTTTTCAATATGATTGTTATTATATCTATGGAACACTATATTGATGGAAAATATACAATATTTTAGATAAATCTTGGTCTAAACCAAGAGTTATCAGAGTTGAAACTCCAAAACCAGGATCCAAACTGGCACTAAATCAGGTCTAAACCAGATCTAACTTGAAAATATCAGGATTAAACCAAATTGGCTGGACTGGAGGTATTTTTCTGTATCAGCTGCTGCCTAGACTCTTGAGAGTCTGAGACCGCCTCTAGGTTTGGGTCAAAGGTTCCATAATCTTAAACAGGTCAGTGCTTAGACTGTCTAGGGGCAGTTGATCTCAAATATTTCACACCAAGAACCATCAATGAGTCTGAATAAGGGCTACTAACTCATCTGGTCATATTCTCCGTATGCAGATCAATTAGAGTACCAAAAAATAATGGCACATTGCCCGTATCTTTGACAAACTTTGCTCCCAGTTTAGCCCCACTCGAGTGTATTTAAGGTGCGTGGGTGGGGCGGGTTGTATTGAAGATAAGGGCCTTGTTGAGTAACCCAGTGTCATATGGTTGTGTCTTTTTTTGGTGAGGTGCCTGTCCCTTTGTTATGGTACTGCAAACGTATATGTATTCTTGGTTTAGTGCAGACGTCATACATTTAGACAACTGTGGTAAGTCAAAAACTAAACTTGATATATTTTACATTTTTTATTTTCTGGCTCCTATCTCGAAAGAAATTTAACGGCATGTGCATTTCAACATACTAACTAGAAATATTCCTCACATATTAATATTCATGTAAAAAATGCATTTCTAAATATTTGCTTGCTAAAAAAATATTACAAATAGTATTGAAAAGTGCCCCCATAGACTATACTCTTAAGTTCATGGTACGATCTTGGAAAGAGGTTATAGGGTCAGTTAGTGGCCTGGAGCTGAGCACGTCTCACGTATGAAGACCCATGTCAAAGTAAACATTAGATGCTCAATCATTGACTACACTCATGTTGGTTTAACAGAGTAATACTGACTTTACCAAACAACTTGAACTTTTCGATGATTTCAATGCAAGGAATGTCTGCTTTATTTTCAATATATCCTAAACAAACCAAAGGGCTATTGTGACTATAGACTATATAACTGCATTTGTCATCAGTCACCGCAATTGTATACATTTTTTGTCTTACACGGAAGACTACTGCTAAAAACCTTTTAAACAACAAATTCAATGTACATCATAATACTAGTTGTATTCCATTGTATTAATATGAACACCAGCATTGTCACAGTAAATGACGAAGAAGAGCAGATCATAAATGAATGCACTGTGTCACAATTCAACGATCTTCCCAGATTAGCACATCGTCAATCTTCATATCACAATTAGATTTTTATATCACCCACCGCTTCTACACACTATGGACACATTTATGCCTTTAGATCTAGGCCTGCATTTTATTTATTTATGAATTTACTGACCTCATGTTCACCGGACTTCCAGTAACAGTGGTGACTCACCCCACTATCAGTGATACAATGACGTGTTTAGCGTGTAAAAACTTAATACCTTTTGTATGGCACGTCAAATTCATAGAGAGGAAAGGGTACTATAGTTTACTGTGCCACACCCACCCGGACGGGGTAGAGTCTCTTTTAAAACACACGTTACCAAGATTTAGTGGGAGAAATGTGCTTTTAGTCTGGCCCAAAGATAGTAAATTTGAACTTTTATGACATTATCGACAGCCTCTGATTGAGAAGTATTTTGACTTTTACTTGATTTCACCTCAGATAGACGTCACTTCTGACTTGTATAGTGATTTACACATTTACTGCCCTGACTACAGTCTACATATTCTAAAAGCATTTCATTGCCACAAACTGCTGCTGAACCACATTCATTACAATCAAATCCATAAAAGCTGTCAGTGTGTAACAAGTACTTAGCTCTATTATAGCTCATCTCAAAGCTATAATGTCTTTTTTCTGATCCAGCTGCTGACTGATTCTGCTCCGCAGGTGGATTGGCCCCTGCCCGGTTGGTTGGTTGCTAACGTTCCACCATGCCGTTCCCCTTTGGCAAATCCCACAAGTCCCCGGCCGACATCGTCAAGAACCTGAAGGACAGCATGACTGTGTTGGAGAAGCACGACATCTCAGACAAGAAAGCAGACAAGGTG
Source organism: Philypnodon macrostomus (assembly GCA_036025475.1). NCBI lineage: Eukaryota > Metazoa > Chordata > Actinopteri > Gobiiformes > Eleotridae > Philypnodon > Philypnodon macrostomus. The sequence goes on along the minus strand of JAVQKC010151187.1, from coordinate 11,994 downwards.
ATCTGAAATGACATTTTTTACATTTCAGGACGGTGCTAATGTTTGTAGACCGGTGAAAAACATACAAAAATATTTGAAGTTTGAAGGTTTTTTCTTCTGGTATTTTATGTACAAATTTTAAAATTGTATTTACAAAATATAAAGTAAATCTAAATCCAGTCACTTTGTCTTCAAAAGTCCACTTGTATACATTTCTGAAGGCTGGGTACGTTTTTCAATTCAATTCAATTTTCTTTGTATAGCTCTATATCACAAAGTTCCTTCAGAGGGCTTCACAAAAAGAGATGTATGTAAACAATAAACAAGGTCATTGCAAACAATAACAAAGTTAACCGACAATCAATAAACACACAAACAACAGGACTGTCCCAGGACGTCCCCTGTCCTTAGACCTTCCATCGCGGGTCAGAAACCTTAGGGAGAACCACATGATAGAGGGATCCACTCCCAGGACAGACAGGCTATAGATGTGTCCAGGACTGATGGACCAGAGGGTCGGTGGTTCGAGTCCCCGTCCAAGCACATACTGTCATTGAATGTGGTTGTGTGGTGGTCGGAGGGGCCATAGGCGCAAACTGGCAGCCATGCTTTTGTCAGTGTGCCCCAGGGCAGCTGTGGCTACATAAATAGCTTACCACCATCAGGTGTGACTGTAGGGTGAATGAATAGTACAAAAAATATGTAAGCGCTTTGCCGTGGGCATTGTAAAGCGCAATATAAATCCAATCCATTATTATTAGTATTATTATGAGGTCCTTGTGTTGTGTGTCCATTTCATCAGTGGATGTAGGCTGCTCACATCTTTCTATCTCTTTATGCTGATCCTCAACAGACTCGGATCAGGTGAAGATAATTACTAACTAAAAGCCAAAGTGATGGGCTTAAGTCACAATTGTAATATACTGTAAAAGTCCTGATTTGGACACTGATCCAGATTCACAAAGTGAAGTATTTTGAAAGCATTAAAACTTTACTGCATTTCTGAACCCCTCCCTAAAACATTTGCACACAGCTGTAGACTTGTCAGTTACTTTTGAATTTAGTATGCATGCCACTGTAGTAACAAACGCTTGAAAATGTGACCGACCCAGTTTTGAGTGTTGAGTTTGAATAGAATTGCTTCCTGTAAGAGTTGCAGAGGATATCACAACTATCTTTATAACATTATCAGCAAACACAATCTTAACAAATTAATTAAATCAAAATATTGATATAATTGACAGAATTACACATTGTTGAAATTGCCGCACTAGCCAAGCCCTAAAATAAGCTGTGTCTGATTCATTTTTGAAGAATCGAGTGGTACTCAAGCTGCAGTACTGGTTAAGTCCCGGGTCAGTCTTATGCCTGATTCACACGGCAAGATTTTCAAAACCCGAGAGACCCCACACATGACAATAAAAAATCTACTGAACTGTTTTTCTCAAGAACATTTCCAGGTCAGACGGGAAATCTCACAAAACCTCTCTAGATCAAACGTGACTTCAAAGTATGCCTTTAACAATAGTATGTGGAGGCTTAACCGAGAAATGTAGTGTGGGCTACTTCAATATGATATGTGGGTTGTTTTATTCTCTCATTTACTTCTTCGCTTTCGGATTGGCCTTACGTCACATTCAACAGGCTGCGTGCCATGGATGCATTGTAAAATGTATTAAAAATGAACATGGATTCGTGGTGCGTGCTCGTTTGTCTTCGAGGCACACTCAATACGCGTCGATATCGGGCCAAGACAGTCCACCATGTTGGATATCCCTGACTTGAGAGGAGCTGATGTCCTCTGAGCAGATCAGTGCACTCTTAACACAACACGCACAGCAGGAATATCTGATAAGATTATCTTTGGAGCCATTATGATAGTCGGGGCGTCCTTGCGGTTGTCGTAAGGTCAGTCCCTGTTTATGCCTGTGTTATGTACATTTTTTAGTCTATTTTTGGCTTGAGAACCACCAATTTATAAAATACCTGTATCCAGACAGTGCTCGAGCTCTACACTGTAAACCAAGCATTTGCTATTCCTTAAAAATGCCGTCCAGCTGTTGACGGAGCTAATTAGTGATAAAAAGCTATACTTGTTTCATTGCTCATGGGTTTGTTTGTCTACTCTATAGGCTACAGAGGAGGTGTCCAAAAGCCTGGTTGCCATGAAGGAGATCCTGTACGGGACGAACGAGAAGGAGCCTCAGACTGAGGCAGTGGCCCAACTGGCCCAGGAGCTTTATAACAGTGGTCTTCTGAGCACTCTCATCGCAGACCTGCAGCTTATCGACTTTGAGGTGAGAACCACCATGTTACATTTGTGCCTCAAGCCGGTGGATAAAGCTCCAGATGTCTGATTATATTCACTTTATATTAGAAATGTTTTATTGTCTCTTGGTTTGTATTCAGTGGCGTAAGCTTGCAAAGAGGAACTCGATTTTGATCCAAATTTATAAAATGTTGGCAGTCCTGTTTAATGTTCTGCCCCTGTTTGTAGTCTTAGCTGGCATTTTTGTTGGCCTTTAGCGTTAGCATTTTTAGTTCCCATATGCTATTTAACATTGTTTGGAAATGTTGTGTAATGGATAAAAATATCAGACTTCAGAGATTTCAAGACCTGCTCCCCAAATTTACACAATGATGGAGGCCAAGGACAACAGCAGGACTAGAAAGACCCCAGTGAGTCACATTCCATCATTTGAGAACCACTGGTGCAAGAAATGACAGAAACCCTAAGGACTAGTCGTAGTGAATCGCATTTGAACTGCCGCAACACAAACACATATGTCCAAACGTGAAGACTACAGGTGTTGTTGATATGTGGACATCTCATATCTTCACGGCGTATGTGAGACGTGTGGACACTCCTGCAGACAGCTTCTCCCTGAGTCACCTTTCTCAGCCGTGAGTCACCACTTTATCACAGCCTCCACCAGCCCGGCTCCCTCTGGAATAGCTCTGGCCAAGCATACACTATGTAGACAAATGTACTGGCCAATCCTGATCATCATAGGGCCCTTATCTAGCAAATTATATTACTTTAGCAAAAAAACACTTGGACAAAGCTATGCTCACAAAAATGCATTCGGAGAGACCCTTTTCGTCAGATCCATTGGTGATTCAAAGTTGCAGGACCTGATTTTGTGACACTGTGAGTTTGAATGTTAGAATCTGTCACGGTCTCACACAAACCAGGAAGTATGAGAACAACAAGCGGCGCTCTGGAGTTGGATTTTATATTCTTTGAGAACTGTAAAACCAAAAAAGCTGTGGATTTTCAAATATAACATCAGCTCCCTCACATGTCCTGATAGATCTCTTCTAGTCCTTGGTACATGAAGCGCGTGATTGGTTAAAAAAAGTGAGCCTGGCTCTAAAGCAAAAATCCTTGTAATACACCCCACAGAGGGTGTCAAAGTCACGTTTTTTCTTCTTTTATGCAGTGATTATTTTTGCTAAATGATAATATCATATTAATAACGTCCCTGTCTGGCGTGTCATGTGACTGGATACTATTGAATAAATTAGAAATATGATGAGATACACTTTCTTGATTTGTCTCGGACTATCGGACTATCGGACTATCGGAGGACATCAGTGTGTTCTCATTTTTGTTAAAATTGTGACCCGTATCTCTTTTTTACACCAGGGGAAGAAGGATGTGGCCCAGATTTTTAACAACATCTTGAGGCGTCAAATCGGGACTCGGACACCCACAGTGGAGTACCTCTGCACCCAACAGAATATACTCTTCATGCTGCTTAAAGGGTGAGTGTCTGGATCTGCAAATTGTATTTTAAAAACACATATAATGTAGATTTTGTTTTATTTAAATTTTTTTTATTACTAGCTATTGTTTTATACGTAAGAGTTAGATCGTCTATCAAAATACAACTTGATATTATTGGGTGCTTTTGTATGGGTGCACATTTGAACCCCCCAGACATTGTCTTCTACATTATTTTAGTCACTGTATTGTGCTCAGTGGTTCACAGTTGGTCTATGGGATATCCCTACTAAGCTATTTTGAACTACCTTCAAAAGTAGTAGCAACCGGCGTTGGTCCTGACCCAGCAGTCACGGTGTTAAAGTCCATTTTTCAGACTTACTGATGTTATTTGGTCTTTTTGCAGGTACGAGTCCCCAGAGATCGCTCTAAACTGTGGGATAATGTTACGGGAGTGCATTAGACACGAACCTTTGGCCAAAATCACTCTGTGGTCTGAGCAGTTCTACGACTTCTTCAGATACGTCGAGATGTCCACCTTTGACATAGCCTCAGATGCATTTGCCACTTTCAAAGTAAGTCATAAAAAGACTAACGATATTATGCCTACAAACAAGGGCTGCGCAATGTTTACTAATTCATGTGTTTTACCAGACAATTATGATTGACGTGAAGCGCTAAAATGTAGCTTCTAGTTACATTTTGGCCGGGGACCATCATGTACTTATACTAGAGTAAGAATTAATTATTTAAACCAGTCTTCTTTCAATCAATTACGGGTCAATTGGAATAGCTGTCAGGTCAATGCGTGCTATCGGCAAACCTGTAAAATGATGCCTTGATGTTGATCTGGTATTTTTGTTGATTTCAGATATAGGTATTGTAAAAGACTGATGTTATTGAATGTTTGTTTGTAGGACCTTCTTACGAGACACAAACTACTGAGTGCTGAGTTTCTGGAGCAACACTATGACAGAGTAAGTACAACCCATGCTAGAGCTTGCCCCTAAACCTCCACTCACTGTAGGCTTGTTTTATGCCTAAGCTGCAATGGGCAGTTGAACATGTGGGCGGCAGTGGTGCAGTGGGTAGGTGCTCGCCCTTCAACCAGAAGGTCGGTGGTTCGAGTCCCGGTCCAAGAACACGCTGTCGTTGTATCCCTGGGCAAGACACTTAACTCGCATTGCCAATGAATGAATGAATGAATGAATGAATGAATGAATGTGGTGGTGGTTGGAGGGGCTGTAGACGCAGACTGGCAGCCACCCCCTCTGTCAGTGTGCCCCAGGGCAGCTGTGGCTACTTGAGCTTACCACCACCGGGTGTGACTGTGGAGTGAATGAATAATGTAATGTAAAGTGTCTTGAGAAAAGCGCTGTATAAAACTAATGCATTATTTATTTATTATTTATCATTTATTATTATTATTATTATTATTATTATCATTATTATGTGTATCTAATAAAGTGTTGTGTGTATACTTTTCTGTCCATTTAGCGTTGTATTGGCTCTTGAAAACTGTGTGGGTTTGATTGTTTGGCAGTATCACAGTCTCTTTCATAACATTGTGTAACCAGGCATTTGGTTTGTCACAGTCTGTTCACACAAACGCCATTGTTAATACAACGGACACAGACACAATTGTGAAATCACTACACGAGGAGATGACTGTATTTTCTCACTAATTGATGTTTCTGCTTTTTTTTTTTACCAGTTCTTCAGTGAATACGAGAAGTTACTGCACTCTGAAAACTACGTGACTAAAAGGCAGTCTCTCAAGGTAAGAAGCCCAGGTCATGGCCCAGTCAGAAGGTCTCATGTAGTGGGCAACTCTATTCACAAATCTATTTAAAGATGCCCTCAGAAGAGGATTGGGTTTCACTAAAAAACGTGTTCATCACCGCCGTATCACTGCTCTCTAGTGGCGGGAGCAAGTATTTCACAGGCCAAAATCGACAGAAGTCAATGGGAGACATTGTATTAATAGCAATTAACCTTAGATTTGAAAAAGCCAGCTGTGGGGAGAATTTCCAAGATTTCATATCATCACATAAAGCCCACTTTTGTAACTTTGGGTGCCCTCCCAGTTTCAAGATGGGAATGTAGCTATATTTGTTTACGGTACTAGTGTTTGAATGTGACAGTGATTAAATAATTACCCTAAATGCATTTGTTCTATTATGTGGTTGTTCTGTAGTTACTAGGGGAGCTGCTTCTCGACCGACACAACTTCACCATAATGACAAAGTACATCAGTAAACCCGAGAATCTCAAACTAATGATGAACCTGCTACGAGACAAGAGTCGCAACATCCAGTTTGAGGCTTTTCACGTTTTTAAGGTAAAGCCTGTGTGACATTTTTATACACCTCCAGGTATAAGCTTTTCACAGATGAAGTGAAGAACATGCCTCTTCATTATGGCTTCTGTTTGGATCCATTAGGCAGTTAATATTTACTTCTCTAAGTTGATGTTGCCATATTGATAAGTGTAGCTCTCTGCTATTCAGCGTTCTACACATTATCGATCTGTAGAAAACGCCCGAAAAGAGGAGACTCCGACGTAATCAAACAAGGAGCTGCTAATTTATCTTTGTGTTTTGTTTTTTTTAAACAACATACATTACGTTTTTCAGCATCACCATGTCGCTAATAAGTTTTGCTAAAACCTAAAGCCCGCCTACTCACGGCAATACTGCCACATGATTGGTTCACACCACCACCACTGGCGACAACTGGCCGGATCAGCGGGAGCAGTACAACTCACGAGAATCCAAGCGTAAGGTTACTGGAGAATGGCAGGATTTCAGCAAGCTTGGCTAGGGCCAGATTTGATGGCTAGACGACCGGATCGTAGCATCTTCACAACTTCACACACCAGGGATGTTCCTGGTTTGTAGTGTTTTGTAGAAGTGTATGCTGTTTCTGATGAAAACACGTCATATGTGATAACCACATGATGGGCTATAATTAGACCAGGTCCGAAAAAAACTATTACTAATCTGCAGCTGGACTAGGTCTAAACCAGTTCTATATAGGGCTAAATAATTATATATAACATTTTTGTTGCATATTAAGCAGGAAGTCACGCCTGATCCGACTCATTCCATTTTTCTTCCTCTCTTAGGTATTTGTCGCTAACCCCAACAAGACGCAGCCAATCCTGGACATCCTGCTGAAGAATCAGACCAAGCTCATCGAGTTCTTGAGCAAGTTTCAGAACGACCGAACGGAAGACGAACAGTTCAACGATGAAAAGACTTACCTGGTCAAACAGATCCGGGACCTGAAGCGGCCTCCTCCCCAAGAGACCTAAAGACTGTGGCCCACGTGGGACAAAAAGGGCCGCCTATGGACCCTTCAACAGCGGCTGGTCTGGCTTTGGACAAACCTTAATGAAACAAATGAAAAACTAACGATAAACGGCCCCAAATCAACTCGGAAGATGCCAGCTCCTCTGCTCCTCAACATTTGGACATTTTATTGTTTTAATTTTAGTGAAATACAAAACAAAATATGTTGGATGCTGCTGCTTTGTTGCACACACTGAAACAGATCCAGTTCAACACGTACACAATACACAATACACAATACAGATGGACAAAGGTAGGATTTTCTCTTCAGTACGATCATCTGTACACAAACGAGGGCTGCACAATATTAGAAATGCTTGCATACAATGTTGCCAAATTTTGAATACCCTTTAATAATGTTAAAACTATATTAATCATAGACAATTTCATTTAGATTTTTGAAAAAATACAAAGACGCTCTAGACTAAGCTGGAGTGGGACTAAACCAGGACTAAACTGGGTCTAAACCGGGTCTGAACCAGGTCTGAACCAGGTCTGAACCGGGTCTGAACCGGGTCTGAACCGGGTCTGAACCGGGTCTAAACCGGGTCTAAACCGGGTCTAAACCGGGTCTAAACCGGGTCTAAACCGGGACTAAACCGGGACTAAACCGGACCTAAACCAGTTGGCGTGATGAGATCAGATACACTTTGGGTATCGTTATTAAACCGGGAATTAACCAGGACTTTGAATTGAAATAGGAAAACTATCAGTTTAACTTTTTTTATTTGACCATAACATCAGTCGACCTGAGGCACCAGACACTGCGAATACAATACAAGAATACAATTTGCAGTATATTGTGCAGCCCGGCCCCAACACATTTACTGCGGAAGTATTGGGAAATAGTCATGCTTAAAATGGTACGAGCTGAAGTTGGTGAAGATGTGTGTGCGCTTGTTGCATGCCTTCAAATCTAACAGGTCTAGTATCTATAGGTCTGTGATGGCCTGCGGTTTCCCACAATAAAAAATGTACAGTATGCCAATCCCCGAACTAGGCCCTGACCAAGATCCTGGCTGAAGGCTACTGGGACACCAGTCTGGTGTCTGGTCTCACCAGTCCGGGGCAGTTTTAAGCCAGTTTCACAGAGACGTGCATCTCACACACTCTGCTGCAGTTCATGTTAAGGCCTTTGTCGGCATCAATGGTCAAGATGCAATCACAGAACCATTACTCCTGTTGTGTGCGTGCAATGCTTTGACACTAGGGCTCCACAATACATGCAATAACTACAGTATGTTGAGTATATTGCGATGCATTTGGATAACATTTTGATAAGTTCAATTTAGGAACTAGTCTTTGTGGTTAAACTCACAACCTGACAAAGACTCAACCAAGCATTTTCTCTGGGCATAAGACTACATTTTGACTGATTTCTTTCACTTTTGCAATACTTTGAGTTCCCCTTCTATCACGTGTGTCACATGTGCAGCCCTATTTGACACAGCAGCCGACACACAGTTTTGTTTTGGACCGGGTAATATGTACAGATGCCTTTGGTTAACTTTGACACATGAATCCATTATGAATATTACCTTAAACATCACATTTTTGGTTCATTGTACTCCCGATCTTTTAGAACATAAAGTTAAAGGGGGCCCTATTTTGCAAAATCTTCTCCGTGTTATTTTGTTTCACGCATGTTTAAGCAATCCTGTATGCTGTGGCACTGATCTTCTCAGGAGCTGAAAACACTTTCTACATAGCCGGGTGAAGAAATCTCACCTTTGCCACTACCTGTACTTTCCATTGGCTGTAGTAGTGAAGTGGGCGTGTCGGGGAGAGAGGCCTTAGAATGATGCGCACCCAGTTGAGCTGCTACCAAAAGGAAAAGCATTTTCATTAAACAGAGCATTTTTAGTTTATAAAATGGTGATTGAAAAAAGCATTATATGGCCCCTTTTTGATTTACATTGTTTTAGCTTTTCCTTTATTGGTGAAATGGTCTGGTGGGTTTCTTCATTGTACATAACTTAACAAGGGTCAGATTGACATTTAGCGAACCAACTTTAGGAGATTAACAATTGTACAGCAAAGGAATGTCACGCTAATGGCTCTGATTTCTGCCAATATTGTTTTTATTTTCCAAGATGGCGGATGGAGCTGCGGGGGAGTATTAACTAGTGAACTGGAGTCAAATATGCTGGTTGCCTGGGAGTGTTTCATAACCCTAGTGGGATATTGGCAGCTTGATGTGCCATTTTTACGCAACCATATCCATATTCAAGCATTTTTTGTCTGAAAAATGGGTTTAGAATTCCAGTACAATTGTGAGCGTAAAGCATTGTGGGTAGTTGAGTTTTCAGTAGAACTGGGCTGCACAATATTAGACAAACATGCATATCGAATGACATCGTTTGGTATAATTTGGATTTCCCTTTTGACACAGACGAGTTTACATTTTATATATTTACTTCTCAAAACTGTGACTCAAAACTAAACCAGGACTAAATCAGACTCAATCAGGTTTAACCCGGGCTAAAACTGACTAAATCTGAAATATATAGACACTGATGCACTATATCTTTATTTGTTTTATTGCTTTTGCCAGTTTACTACATATGGTGCAGCCCTAGTTGTTTGGTCACATTGAATGCAACTCAGAACCACCATGGCATACCCACCAAAGTAACATCTATACATTCAAACAGCCACAAAAATGCATTCAGTCCAGGCACTTTTCAATTGCCCAAAACGACTTCTTAGGACTTGCATGCTCCACCTCTGGCTGTGCATGATGCCGTTCTAAAGACGTTGTACTGGAATTGTTCCAATCTTGCCCCAGTATTTAATAATAATAATAATATTGATGTCAAATAATCTGTCTCTGATCTCCTCGAACAATAACGTGGCTTTATGCTGACTGCGTTGACTCCAGTTTCAGCGTAGAGCGTGTGTGGGTGCTTTCAGATGTGTCAAAAGGCCTGGGCCCTGCAATTCAAATAAAAACAGTTGGAATAAAATAATATTGGACTTCCTGTCTTGCTCGGTTTGAGTTTTTTGGATTTACATTGTACTTTTACTTACACGATTAACTCCGTGTCAGCCCTGCGACTAAGCGGCCACTGTCGGGATGTTATTTCGCTCATTCTTTCATCGCGTAAAAGATTTTATCACTTTTCAAATTTGACAATGCATGAAAGCATACTGTAGCCATCATTAACCGACTGCCAATAAGACAATTAATGGCCAACGCAGGCTTTAAAATGACCAGCAGAGGTCAGTATTGGACAAAAAACTCTGATAAACCAGCACATTGAAAGACTTAAATTATCCAATGGGAACTAGATTCCCCTTTGCATATTAAATAGCAGTAAAACTGTACAGAGATACGCAGAGACGCACTTGTATTGGGCCACCACAGCGCCCCCCTCCCCCAGAGCGCAGCGGACTGGTCCTTTAAAGGAAGGGGGGAGGGGGGGGAAACTGCTTACTTCCGGTGTAAAGACAAAAACAGAGAGAGGAGCGTCCCAGCGGAGAGAAGAGGGCAGCGCGTCGACGTAGCGAGGAAGGGACTTGTTTCAGAAAGGTGACCGTTTAGCGCAATACACCGTCAGTGGCACACGGGATCCCGGCCGACACTGAGCCATGGTGAAGATCAGCTTCCAGTCCGTCTCGGGGCAGAAGGAGGATAAGGAGAACGATGGCGAGAAAACAGAAATACTTATCCCACATCCGATGGTAAGTAGCGCCAGGATGCTACGGTCCACCCTGAAGCCTATGGTACTCAAAATAAATGATGTGATAGAATTATTTTTAGATCTATAATTAGGTGCATGTCTTTAGGACGAGAGCCCGCTGCACCTGCGCACCATCATCAACAGCAGGGGGCTTGACAGCATCTATCGCCATTTGGCTCCAAACAAAAACAGGGTTTTCTCTGCGCCAGTGCGCCAATTTGAGTTTCTGTGCGAGTTCTGTTCACATAATGGGGGTCATATCTAGGGGTTCACTTAATATAGGTGTGCATTCGATTTGAACTCAAGGGGGATTAGCTAGAGGTGAAGATTCACTGTTTAAATTGATGGGTCAAATGCACAGCTTTAGGCGCAAAATGGCACATGCTAATAGGCTGTGTGCAAGGTTATTTTTCCGCATCTCTCCAAAAGCGTAGCATTGAAGTTTAGCCGCAAACCCAGCTCTTGTCAAAGGTACATGGCTGGCCCCGATGAACCACACTGGGGAGATGGGCCGCTTCATTACGCATGCATACATTGTCAATTATGCAAAAGTTTGAGCGGAAGACAGGGCTGTTTGACTTTGAATCCTGTTCGTCTGAAATGTATTGAACGAGGCATGATGGTGTGTCACGCGCTCAGCTGGTGTGTGAGAGGAAAAGCGAGCTCGCGCGGGTGTTAGGGTCAAGAAGAAGAAGAAGAGAACACAAAGAACCAAGTTTGACAGAAGTCTGGATTCGCACATGCACAGTGTGTCCTTATGCGCCCTCCAAAGGCCGCCACAGACTCGCGGCAGTACCGTCTGTGGTGGTATTTGGGACAGTACAGTGGGCAACGATCTGCGTATCAGGGCAGACAGCTGATGTGTGAATCAAAATGCACAGACTGTCTTACCGCGGATATCCTTCAACAAAGGCTCTCCAGAGTTGTCAAGAAAGAAAGATAAATAAATCAAATCAAAACTGCTCAAAGCTGTCGTTAGGTTCCTTTGAAGTTTCCTCTGAGTCATTATCTCACTCTCATGAAACAGACTCACCACAGACATGTCTGAACAAAGGCAGGAGTCTACAGAAAGACACGAGGCCAAACCAGGGCTAAACTAAACATGTCTAAATCAGGACTAAATCAAGTCTAAATCAGGACTAAATCAAGTCTAAACCAGGACTAAATCAAGTCTAAACCAGGACTAAATCAAGTCTAAATCAGGACTAAATCAAGTCTAAATCAGACTAGGACTAAGTAAGACCAAATCAAGT
>JAVQKC010151180.1:0-10455 GCA_036025475.1 Philypnodon macrostomus | reverse complement strand
TTGTTAAAAATGGGCCTCTGTACCCCTATGTAGATATTCCACTAAAAACAGCCGTTTCCAGCTATAAAAGTCATTTACCATATTAACAATGTCTAGACTGTATTTCCGGTTAATTTACTGTCTTTTTATATGAAGAAAATTGTGCTTTTTAATAAAAAATGAGGACATTTCTAAGTGACCCCAAACTTTTGAGCGGTAGTGTATAAGCTTCATTATATCGGCGAAACGACAGTTTCAACTTTTGCACACAGGTACATATCATAAAGACGCCAAACTGTATCAATTTTTGTACTTCTACGATGAATATTAATGAAGTAATTAATTACAGGCCAAAATTGTGAACGCAATAACTCAAAAAGTTTTTGCTGGATGTTTTTTAATTTTTGCACACGGGTACATATGAAGATGCAGAACTGGATTGAGTTTGGTACTTCTACGATTAATTACAATTAAATAATTAATTAATTAATGTTTTGATGCACTTTTATTGAGCCAATAATCCTGCTGAACATAAACAAAATTTAGGCCCTGAACACATCTGACCAATATAATGCCGTTTACCTCTATAATGCCCCCTATAGACTGAAAGAAGAATGTAGTTTTAGGGAAATATACAAAATTTCTAAAAAATCATCCTTAAAAAAAAGCAAATAGACCCTTCCCATGTTTGCTCAAAAGATCTTTTTCAACTTTTCTGGACCGTTACATATCATAAAGATGCTGAACTGGATTCAGATTGGTACTTCTACGATTAATTACAATTAACTAATTGATGCCCTGAAGCTCTTTAATTCATCCATTAATGCTGCTGAACATAAACAAAATCGCATGAATTTTTTTTAGTTGTGCATAGACAAATTACAGAGGTCAAATAAAGAATGCCTGAATAGTGCCCCCATGTTTTTGAACCCTATTGGACCCTGGACACACTTACTTTGGCAGAGAGCAATGAAACTTGGTACAGTGATTCTCCAGAGTGTACCCAACATAAAATATTACTTTGGCCCCAGCCTACAACAAACAGGAAGTCGGCCATTTTGGATTGCAATTGTGAAGTTAGGTATATTTTACAGCCTCTAACTTGCACATACATACCAATTAGGCTCAAACCTGAAACACCTAATTACCCCCCTGCTCTGAACATATCTGAACAATATGATGGCAGTTACCTGTATAGCTCACCCTATAGACTGAAAGAAAATTCACAAAATTTGGCAAAAACATTCTTCACAAACATCCAGACAAATCAAAAAAGTCAAATAGACCCTTCCCATGTTTGGCATGGTTTGGGGACGGGGCCTCTTAATTGCCCGTTAACAATATAAAAACTGTTATAGAAATCATACAATGTCTGATTAAGGTGCCAGTTGGTGCCATAGCAGTTGCAGCAGATGTATGAGGCCATTTCGTCGATATACACCTTGCTGTTGTGGATGACAGCGTAGGCCTAGTTCTGAAACTGAAATCCAGATTCTTCATTTTAGTTAGACAAAATTCAAGTCAAGTCAAACTTCAAAGACAATATTTGTTCACAAATGAAAATAGTGGTGGCAGTGTGGATTTAACCTTGAGAGCCATTAGCCTGGAGCACAGCAGTGCTATCTGCCATCAGTCTACTTTTCCTCTCATGCACTTTTCCTGTACATAGATTGTGACTGTTCTATTGATTTTGTTCCCATTGATATTCAGAGCGGAACATGCGAATGATCCAGATCCAGGACAACATCTCTGAGCAGAAGAACCTCAAAGACAAGCTGGAGACTGAGCAAGAAAAACTGCACGTGGAGTACAACAAGGTCAGTAAAGAATAAGCTTTATTGTCATTGCACATCAATGCTACAAAAAATAAACGTGTCTCCTAATCAGTGTAAATTAGTCATTCAGTCAGTATGCATTCATGTTACTTTTGGCTCAGGGATACAAATCTATTATTCCAGCTTTTAGGCTGCCGTATATTTTTCCTGAGGGTAAGAGGGCAAACACAGGACAGTTCATGTCCTGAGTGAGTGTTGTTTTTGATGATTTTTCTGGCCTTGTTGATACATTGGGAGTTTGTGGTTTCTTCCAGAGATTGCAGGGGCAGCTAATATTTCTCCTGATTTGATGACTTTCTGCAGGGCTTTTTTGTCACCAGCAGAGCACCCAGCAAACCAGACATGTCTCCATCAGGTTGTTTTTGTGCAGTATCTTTAGAAAATCTAGTTTTTGCTGGGCCTTCCTCACACTTGTTCTAGTGTTGTTAGTCCAGGGGAGGCCTTGGGAGATGATGTCCCCACTGATGAAGACTGATGTCAGGTCTGCCCTATTTCACTTGATGTTGATGATTATCTCCTTAGTTTTACCAGTGTTCAGCTCCAGATTGTTTTTAGTACACCATGTGGTCAGTGTCTGAACCTCAGCCCATATAACACACTGCACATATAGTATAGCAAGGTCAGTGTATCACAACAAAACACAAGTTTTAATCTAAAGTGACCAGAGGTGTATGATTTTAATCACAGTCTGCTACATAATTATTGCACTTTTGAGATTTAGAGACTGCAATTTTTGGTGTATTATATGCTTTAGGTTAGAGGCAGGGGTAAACAAAGGACAGGGGCCAGCCAATTGCAGTTAATAGGTTTGTTAGTACCATAGGTGTCCATTAAAGGATTTGAAATATAATTGATACCTGTTGCATTGACAATTTCCCACATAAGGCATCCATGTTTTAATAATGTAAAATATTTTTTGGATAGAATAAACATAATTACAGTGACGAACTCTATGTAATACTAGGTTATATGTATAAAATTTTTTTAGACCCTGTCAACATTACCTCATACTTAGTCCGTCTGGGTCTAAACAGTCCTATATTAATATTGTTGTAACAACTTGTATTAAGTATTATATTTTTATTGAGACTAATACCTTTAAATATTACAATTTCCTATTATTTCTGAATCTACAAAATGTATCAAAAGCCCTGTTTTTCCTTCTAAAAGCACAGTCTTGCTACAGTATGTGTGACCTTAGCCTCTCCATCTGTCAACATGAAGAAGGAACACAGCGGCACAGGAAAAGTCACCAGAGTTAATGTTGCATTCAGTCTTGTGCAGTGTGTGTTAAGCATTATTAATGGGGTGTGTGTTGCTAATTGCTGTGCTTGACTTGCTTTTCCATGACTTTGGCCTTGGACAAAACACTAGTAGAGAACTGCCATCAGCACTACCCCACTGATGGATACAGCCTTGAAGCTGAGCATGAGTTTGTCAAGACAAAGCTGTAGGCCTGCAGCTCACATCAATGTCTTAAAGTTAAACAGGTGCAGAGGAAGAAAATAAAATACAAAAATGACTCTATGTGGAGTCTGCATGTTGTCTGTTACTGTGGGTCCTTTTTGAGTATTTCAAAGACAAAGACATGTTCAGGGAGAATTAGGGAACATTTTCCTCCTTATGATTCAAAATAAGAGTGAATGCAATGTATGGATCTAACCTGTGACTGACTTATTATTCGTCCAGAATGGCCCGTAGATGTTACACCCAGACCGGTACCTGTACCTCATTGATCATATTGTAATGACTGTCTTGTGTGACTGTCACAGCTGTGTGAATCTTTGGAGGACCTGCTCAATGTGAATGGAGATCTGCGCAGTGAAGGCCAGGCCATGTGGACTCTGATGGGAGGCATCCTGGGACAGGTAACAACACCATTTCTAGTTTTGTCCACCATAGTGTATGTATATAATCATACTGCATTCACAGTTTCAAATAGTGCATTAACATTGGTTTACAAAAACAGCAACATTTACATACTTAATAATAATATAATCTGTAAGTCATAGAAAGTAAAATATATTGTAGATGTACAAATTGTGTGAAGAGGTTTAACAAAGTATGACCAAATGGAAATGTAAACAAATGTTCAATATTCAGTGGGTATTACCTGAAAAGGGTGTTGGTGGAAATGGATCTCCCTGATGATCATGCTGTCCTCTGCATTAAAACCAGTGAAAGTTGGCATAATGTTTTGAATTCCCATTGCACTCTAAAGTTGTTGGACTGTTTTGAGAGTCTAAACTTTGTGGACGTCTTCTGTTTATTATTTATTTATTTTTTAATAATGATGATAATAGTGATGGAGAGTTATCCAAATTGTTAATAACAAGCCACATAGGCACATGTGGGTTTGAGCTTTGTGCAGGAGTGTGTCTTTTTGTAAAAATCCCTAAATTTTGTGCTAATAATTGACCTGTCATTTGCCATGAAGTCCAACCTGACTGACTGTGGCTTTTGTTCCTATAGCAACCAACCACTTCCATGTGGCACATTAAGTGATGGCTTATTTAATGAATGTGAAATGCTGTGCACAGAAATGGAGAAATTCAGTGTAAAGCCAGTTTATTGGATTTTATTTATGGCACACACAAAGACAGTAAGCTTTTTTAGCTTATTTGTATAAGCTTTTTTGTTTAGTCACATGTGAGAACTAAGTTAACACCAATAAAATGTGTTCTAATCAATAACCTCAATAGCCTAAAAGCTTTATAATATAGCCTAATGTAGTGTATACGCTCGATGTTACGTTGGCTTAATATTTAAATTGAAACAGACACGTAATAGATGGAGCACCAAAATATATATACTGTAGTAAAACAGTGAGTCTATATTTAGTTAATTGTTATGAGTTCTTTGAACATCACAGTGACTATTCTAGAAGTAAAGCTAAAATACTGATTAACAGAGAAATGTGGTTTATGGAATTTTATTGGAATACTAATCAACAGACAGCATTTGAATATTAGAAATATGCAAATAAACCATTAATAAATAATAGAAGGAATTATGAATTGACTGAATTACCAACAGTCGAATTAAGAGCTAAATAGACTTTATACGACTAAACCTGTGTGTTTTGCCAAATTCCATGTGATCTTACGAGTGCATCTAGCCAGATGGTCCCGGAGATCCAGAAAGGTCTGAACAGCAGATCCACGGGCTGTTCCTGCTTCTGGCCTGGTTCTGTAGACTGAAGACTCGGTGGGCTTACATCAGCCAGACTTAGCTAAGATGAAAGCCACAACTCTCATTAATGGCAGATCACAGGTGAAAGTTACAGCTTCAGTCCATAACCAAAAATGCTAAAGGCAGTTCTTCACAATGACTTTAAAAGGAGGAAAACTTATGCATCAGGTCAAAAATGTTGATATGTATCGTAGCAGCGGTTTTAGTCCAAAACACATCTTTCGATGGGCGCGTGCTTAAAGAGAGAGAGGTAAAACTTCATCTCTTTGTCTAAGACTTCTCATGGCAACATCTCGAAACTGACTGGGTGAGGAACTGGTTGAGGCTGGTTACTCCTTGCAGCAACCCCCAACAGGATGAAACAAAATTTATGACCCAAAATCCTTCAACTTTCTTTTGTGGCATAGTGTTATCTGAATACACATAGTTAAACATATTTCACATCAAAACTGTACACACAAACATATTATGTAAACATGTCATATTATGTACACACATTACATGCAGTTCTTTTGTTAAAAACATCAAACTGACACATGGAGTCACAAAGTCTACCAGGGCATGCGGCCCCAGGCTAGGGTCATAAAAGTAACCCTAGATGCAGGGTCCAAAACACTGACAAATGGTTAACTCCATTAACACAGCATTGTGCATTGACGTCTGTACACGTTGGGGTTCGAGTCTAAAGATGAATTAATCCGTTGTTAATCAGTTTCTTCAATTCTGGGTTTGTTTGGATTCTTTGATCTCATCATCTTTATACAACCACATTGGAATTTCCTGTTGAGTCTGTTGAGGTCAAGAGGTCAGTTACACTACACTAATATTTTAGCTTTTTTTTTTTTTACATTTTGCAAAAAATATGTATGCTACAGCGTTGAAGTAGCCACAGTAAAATAATTAGTCACATGAATAAATTGTTTTAATTCACCTAACAGCAGCAGCTTATGTCCACCAGAGATTATTAGAAGCTGCAGACAGAAGCCGCAAACACATGAAGCAGGCTATCTTAACTCGCCTCTAACACAACTATATTCTGAACAGCAGTACAACTGACAAACTGGTGGGAATACTTTATTAAGTGCTTTTCCCACCGTCACCTCACGTGTGTGATAAGACCCTCCCGCACCCTTCATTGTGCTCCAAGAGAAGGACAAAAGCAACACTACGTGCATCTCTTTGAACTCATTTGAAGTATAATGCGTACTGGATCTGTACTGGTGTGTCCACCATCCTTTTGCCGGTGTAATAACGCACAGGAACAGAGTCAAGTAAATTTAAAGAGAGCTTCTCTGTGCTACACGGAGCTTTATTGAGTGAATGTAATGTGAGTCGACCAATAAGATATTAACTCGACCAAGACGCCACCGACCAGTCAGTTTGAAGATATTAACCTTAAAGCACAGGTGATTTGCGGAGAATGACTGAATGTTTTTGTGAAATAAAGACAGTCCGTGCTGTTTTTAAGGCACTTTGCTTGAATGCGTTTGAATGGTCCTTTATGCATAACACGCACCTCAGCCCCTTTTATACTCTCTCGCCACTCGGACCTTCACGAGAACATACAGCTGTACAATAAACATCATATCCATGTGATTACACAGAGCAGCGTCTCATACTTTTTTATTGACTAAAGGCTGTCAGCACTAGTTTCCAAGTAGTCACAATAGTATCAGCTGTAGTAGTGACAGTGAATAATTTGTCTCCAGAGGCTTAAGGCTTTAAATATGATGACAGTTACCTCTATAGTGCCCCCTATAGACTTAAAGAAGAATGTCTTTTTTGGGAAAAATGTCCCTCACAAACATCCAGACAAATCATGTCAAATAGACCCTTCCCATGTTTGTCATGGTTTGGGGCAACGACCTCTTCATTGCTTGTTAACAGTATAAAAACTCTTAGAAATCATACAATATCTGATTAAAGTACCTGTTGGTGCCATAGCAGTTGTGGCATACGTATAGAGCATTTCACCGATGTACACCTTGCTGTCGGGGACGACAGTGTAGGTCTAGTTCCCCAACTGGCTTTAGTTATAGTTGAGATACTATATCTATTACGATGCACTGGACACTCCAACACTTTTTATAACACATTTAATGGTCTATTTTAGTGCCTACTGTATGCGTCAATGTAAAAGGCTCATTAAAAGTTCTGGAGCAGTGCAGATAAATGGTTGTAATGATAATGGTGTGAAGAGGCAGCAGGATGGACACGACTGAAGGAGAGTGTCTATGAATCCACAATGACCACCATAAATCAGCTCATTATGAACATGCACGCTGTAAGTAGCTACATCAGTCACAGGACCACGTGCCTCTGTGCCATCATCTGACACTTTTTCAGCTCATCTGTTTGTCATCCCACTGCTGATCTGCAGAATTATTGATGTCCCTGTACAGACGCAGTGCTATTGTCCTAAAGTTTTGGCACACCTCCAATGATGTTTCTGTGAGGAAAGAAGAAAGCCTAAAAAGTGTAAAAGCAACTAATTATAATGTATAAAACACAAGTTAGCGGTTGCAGTAGAAAAGAGCACACCTCCACTAAGGTGTTCGCCCTATTTTACAATAATAAAGATGCACAGTAGCTCAGACTTGAATTCTAATTCAGAGGAAAATACATCTCTGGCATCTGGAGCAATGGATAATTATATTGGTGAAAGACAATATTATGGAATCACGCAGACCGACGTGAAACATTAAATTCAATTTGGTAGTGATTCTCCACAGTGCACCCAACATAAAATATTATTATGACCCCACCCTACAATAAACAGGAAGTCGGACATTTTGAATTGAAATTGGGAGGTCAGGTATATTTGACAGCCTCTAACTTGCACATGCTTTGCCCGATTAGGCTCAAACATGAAATACCTAATCACCCCCCGGCCCTGAAAACATCTGACCAATATGATGGCAGTTAACTCTATAGCACCCCCTAGAGACTGAAAGAAGAATGTAGTTTTAGGGAATTTTACAAAATCAAAAAAGTCAAACTCCCCATGTTTGCCATGGTTTGGGGGTGAGGCCTCTTAATTGCTCGTTACAATATTAAAACCCTTAGAAATCACACAATGTCTGATTAAGGTGCCCGTTGGTGACAGTTGTAGTAGACGTATGGGGCCATTTCACCGATATACACCTTGCTGTCGGGGACGACAGCACAGGCCTAGTTCTTAAAAATAACTCCTATAACCTGGGGTCTCATCTATAAAGCTTGCGTACAGACAAAATGGTGCCGAAAAGTGCTGTACACTGGTTTCCGCGCAAAGTAGGTGATCTATAAAAACACAACCTGATGTGGGAATGTGCTCACCTCCACGCAAACCTTGAACCTGGCATATGCACATTTGGAAACATGGCAAAAGACCACTCACACGGGGAAGTACACGGTGAAGTAAGCCCACATGAAAACGCCTTGTTCAGTATCCAGTAGTATATATTGGAGTTCAGAACTCCAATGGTGACGTCTCCAAATCTGCGATAACATGAAAATAAATGGCACTTCTCTGTATTTTAAACTCTGATAAATGTTTAATAATAAGCAGAGAAAATCAGAATGCGTTCACTTGTTTTTATTGGAATCAAATTTCCCTTCTCAGTAAATATCCACACTCGTGCCTCTCTCACTTCACACACTTATACTCCAAGTGGGATCTATAAAGCACCAATTCTATGAAGGTGTGCGTACACATGGTTTTATAGATCTGAATTTACTGACCCCAGAGCATTTGGTCTGGATATTCAGGATGCACAATGGCAGAATTCTTGCTGCTTTTGTCTCCCAGCAAGTAGGTTTTGTCTGGTAACAATATAATATCACAATTTTATTTGCACAGAAGACTACTGGGTGGTCCTGGGTGTACCCCATTTTAAGCCCAAATTTGCAGATGTAGTCTCCAGTCTCTGCTTACTCCATAATGGTAAAAAGTGAATCTACCTGGCCACACCTCTTTGTAAAATTCTATTCAAATATTTGTATTAGATCAACAACAAAACAACAAATAATTTGTAATTAGAAATTAACAGCTGATATATCAAACAAGCATACATTATTAAAACGGTATATTATACAAAAGTGAACATAGAGAATCATAGTAATTTCATTAGTTATATGCAGTTTAGGGTCATTTTAACAGTGTCCCAAAACCAAATGTTATCCCAATTTTAGTAATATTATGTTGCTTATGTGAACGTTGAAGTTGGTGTCACAGGCTATTTGAGGATGTTGAATTTTTGCTTAAGTCTCAGTGTTATTATGCCACTGCAGCACAATCCCATCATAAGAGCTGATTGTCCATATCCTCTGAGTCTGTTCTAGGCCACATGTATCCTCAAGATGAAAGGGAGATTTCAGCATCTTCCAATCTGATATTAGATCAGAGAGACTCAGATAGAGCAGGCTTAACATTAGTCCTAGAGCCGCAAAACACAACGTAGACACTTCAGACTTCGAGCATTAGCAGTTGTGTGGAGTAGTGACATTACACCCATTGAGATATTCTGTTAAAAACTATGCCAATTTGTGTATATACTGTTTTGTCCTCTAAATATATAGTTGACTTAAAGGTGTAGTCCATAAGTGTCCTAAAATTAACTTACGGACTCCATCTTTAAATATTGTACAATCAAAAGTTGTGCAAAAGGCATACTTAAAATATGCAAACAGGAATGGTCACTAAAAACCCAAGTAGTATATGCATGATGGCAATGGAAAAAATTGTGAGAGATCAAGGGTTAGGTTATTTATGTACCCATTGATTTTGATAATGATTCCAACTTTGTGAGAATAGTTTTGGAAAGGTCCTGCACTATACCAACATGACGGTGTCCCAGAGCACAAAGCCAGGACATGGTTTGATCAGTTTGTTGCTTATGAACTTGACTGGCCCATACAAAGCCCTGACCTCAACCCCATCAAGTACCTTTGGGATGAACTTAAACTGAGACTGTGATCCAGGGCTCTTCATCCAACATCAGGGCCTCATAAATGAACTGTTATAGCTGCAAAATATACTATATATATATTATATGGAGAACTGATTCCTGATATTATTGTAGAGGAATGCTTTTGTGACACATTTTGCGACATAGTAGAGCGTATAAAATCATTGCTTACCTTCTAGTCAAGAGGAGTTTCCCCAGAGAACCCATAGGCACCTGCTTCACGCTTTCTTTCAGTCCTTCCCTCTAAGTCTCAATTTTAAACTTCCAATAAAGCACGTTAACGGTGAAAAGGCTGCTCTATCCATATCAGCAGTTTGTTCACAGTCTCCAGATAGCTCCAGCCTGCCCTCCCCACCCCAACCCCCTCATCTCCCACCTCAATGTGGACACCCTCCCTGAGCGCCTCAGGCTACAGCGAGCATGCCCAGATTAGAGCCTCGGGGGGGGGGGGGGGGGGGGGGGGTTGTGTTTTTTGTGACCGAAACCAACCCAACCAGGAA
>JAVQKC010151158.1:0-23438 GCA_036025475.1 Philypnodon macrostomus | reverse complement strand
TACAGTTCTTATATACAGTTCTTATATACAGTTCTTATATACAGTTCCTATGTACAGTTCCTATGTACAGTTCCTATGTACAGTTCTTATGCACAGTTCCTATGTACAGTTCCTATGGTTCTTATGTACAGTTCTTATATACAGTTCTTATGTACAGTTCTTATGTACAGTTCCTATGTACAGTTCCTATGGTTCTTATGTACAGTTCTTATGTACAGTTCTTATATACAGTTCTTATGTACAGTTCTTATGTACAGTTCTTATATACAGTTCTTATGTACAGTTCCTATGTATAGTTCCTATGGTTCTTATGTACAGTTCTTATATACAGTTCTTATATACAGTTCCTATGTACAGTTCCTATGTACAGTTCCTATGTACAGTTCTTATGTACAGTGTACAAATCTGAATAAAAAGTAGCCAACTTGACCCACATGTTTTTAGTGTAAAGTGAACCAAAAGCCATAAATATGAACAGTTTTAACCACAACTATATTTTATCATTGAGTCTTACCTAGCAACTCCTTCCGTGTCCGACTGGCTATCTCCTTGATCTCCATTCTGGACATGGACAGTGAGTGTGTGGCTGAGATGAGGGGGGAGGAGATGACCATGGACGGGGCTGGTGCTGTGTGGACTTTGTTGACCAGAGGAGATTTGAGTGGTCTTTCAATACTGCGGCCCACTAGGTTTGACAGAGGGATCTTAAAGATGTGCTTACACGCTGATTCACCTGGGAAACACAAAGGAGAATGAAGGAGTGAGGTTGAATGGGCAAAAAGAGATGAGAACCGAGTTAGTACTGAATGATAAAAACTGTGTAGCATGGTGCGATCTGCACATTACAGACACTTCAATGTTTGATTAAATGAAATAAATGTAATTCAGTTAATATGAGAAACATCACAAGGCCTTTTTGTGCCATGCCGTAAAATTTAAAGCTGTAGTCCGGAGGTTTTTTTTATATATATATATAAAAGGAAATTGTAAAAAAAAAAAAATAATAATAAAATAAAAAAAGTTTCAAAATGACTATGTGCCCCTTTTCTATATGTCATATTGTTTTACTTTAGTTCCTCCTCTGGTCTCTACAACATAAAATTAAGGTTTGTACTACTTTTATTGATATAGTGGCAGCACTCAAACTCTGATTTGATGTATTGGCATATTTTATTTATTTATGTATTTGTTTATTTATATATATTTGACATTTCTTATTTTAGGAAACCTCCAGACTACAGCTTTAACATTTTAGACACACATACAGAAACTTTTTTTGATAAAAGCAACATGCAGCATTAGTCATTTCTGTGCTGTTGTGCAAATGCAATAACACAAGTTTTTAGTGTATTACGTTTAAAGGGTGCTTTGAAACGTACATATACAAAACAATCCAACAAAAAAGCTGCAGTATCCAAATGCGCCACCAGGGAGCAGTGTTAGGTTAAAACAGAGGTAAATGAGACGTGATGCGAGTGCGGTGCGGTGCTGTACAAAGTCTCATATGAAATGTCAGCAGGTGAGAGGTGGGCAAAGAGCCATGTGGAAAAATACAGGGTCATAGCTGATGCTGTATTGTTACATGTCTCTTCACTTGCAGCTGTGAACTCACGCTGTGGCTGTGACAAAAGCATGCAGTTAACTGGTCTATATATCCACACAGCTCCATATATTCCACATGCGTGTCTGAACCAGGGGGAAGTGTCCCTCTGCAAAGCCAAAAAATCCATCAGGCCAGCCAACTGGTGCTGTTGCTGCAGGTGTTTTGGCAGTGTGGCATCTATAGCAGCCACATCAGTGAGAGCATCTTGTCCACATTTGTGATTTTATTAGCTCAGCCAAAACCCCTCCCCCCGGAGCAGATATTTTTGTCAGCGCCCCCCCCCCCCCCATAGTACTTCACCCTGTGTGCCATGTATAAAGCATCCCCTTCACCAGACTGTTGCCCCAGTGTTTGGACTATACACTTTGGATGGAAAGAGAGGGGCTGACAAAAGTCTCCATGGCGACAGTGCAATCGGTAAATCATGCTGCGGCAGACGTGTCTTCTTCGTCTCCTTGTCTCCCCCGACCCCTTGCCTGTACACAACCCCTGTTCGTCCGACTATCCAACAATCAAGCATACCTTCCCTACAGCCACACCTCCTCCAATCTGTAATTTTGAAACCCTTCCACACTGATTTACATTGGTCTTTTTCCCTTTATTTTTCCTGCATTAATTAGTTATGACAAAAAAGGGCGGGGTGGGGAAGGGGTTGGCGGTAATGTTCACTTAACATTCAGCCAACGTTCAAGTCAACATGCTGCCTAGGAACAGTGCTTCTCAAACTGTGCTACAGGTACCACTGATGGTACATGGACTCTTTCTAGAGGTATTCAGGAGTCAGTAGTAGACCTGATTAAGTTCTGCTTTAGATCTGGTTAAGACAATGGACCTCATGTAGACCTGGTCCTGATTTAGACTTGGTTCAGTCCTAGATTATTCCTGGTTTAGACCTAATTTAGACATACATTGCCCTAATTTAGATATGGTTTAGTCCTTGTTTATTCACCATGTTGTCTTAATGATGCCTTTTTCTGCATGAATCCCTATTTCATTTCTGTTGAAGCACCTTTTAGTCCAACAAAATGGTGCTTGAAATTCCAAATATTTTATGAGGTGGTACTTGGTGTGAAAAGTTTGAGAACCACTGAGATTGAGTTATTGGGGTTATATGCACGTGCATGTTAGTGGGGCTGCGCTGTGAAAATATTCATGAACTAAGTGAACATCGATGGGAAAATCCTGCAGTACCTTCAGGCTCCTTAGACATGTACAGGGAAAGCTTGGTACCATAAGGAATCCGTATAGAATCTGAACCAGGAATGAAAGAGAAGGTTACTCACAACTTGAACATGTAGACACACAAAGTCTAAGGAAAAATTCCCAACTGACACCATGCACAATCATGCCGGATTTTATAGAAGCAAGCAAAATGACTCCTTTGAGAGCATCATCCTTAGCTAATTGCAGCAGTGACAGGCAAACCTTTCTCCGTATTAGTCTTAATGGGACTTGTAAATAGCTAGTCTCGCGAAAACAAAAATGGATTGCTTTTGATGCCGCAGTAAAAGCCACACGAGCGGAGGATTTCATTAAGAAAAGCAACATGTTTTTCTTCAAGTCATGTCCTTCAATTACAATTACATGTGGTGACTATGTGCATGCAAGATTATAATAAAGCAAAGAGGACACCATCAATCAGTTTAGATGGTCAGGCTGGACTATATTATTGCAATTTCAGAAATTGTATTTTTTTAAATTTAGTTTATGTTTATGGCCTTGCAACTCATAAATATGATGCTAGTGTCTTAAGCAAATAAAGGGCTTTTATTATGAAAAAACAACTCTCTACCATGGTTTGATTTTCCTGGTGCATGTCTTCAATAGTGTTTAGTCTTTTATTTTGCTGTTTGCTCACTTTATAGGTGCAGTATGTGTTGTTAGAAATAGCCAAATACTATGCAAATACTGTACATATTAATACAATATATTATGCTGAACGTACATAGAGTCAGGGTTTTAGCAGTGGACTGCACTCTGGGGCACAGAAGTGTTTTATAGGTTCTTCTATCTTTGTTAGTCAGGAATTCCTATATAAAATGAGGCTTTGTTTTTTTAGATGAAATCTTACAATGTGTTCCTTTATACAAGCAAAATTATTCTATTTGAAATATTTCAAATCTAGAGCAGTCCTAGTTTAGTAGGTTTTGATATAGTCCCAGTTCTGAGTCCAGAGCCTGGTTCTGGTTCTGGTCGGCAAACTCCATGTTCACACTGATAAATGATAGTATTTCTTCCTAAATAAAAATGAAGAAGTCCATGGCTTAATAAAACCTTAAGTTAAGTAAAGGTACCCAAATATCACACATTATATAATTGTTGAAATATAAAATGTAGTTATTACATTGTTTTCTAATAATGCACAGCCTTGCTGTGTGCCAATACGTCAGCAGCTGCAGATGACGATGAGACCTTTTTACCAAGACAGTTGCGTCAATCTGGGTGAGGTCGGTCATGACGGGGGAGGGGCAGTTTCAGTGGTCATACATACAGTGACAGACAGAGGTGAAAATGTGAACTGGGGGGTCACATATTGATCCTTAATCATCCTTTAAAGCCTCCTCTAAGGACACTGCATATTCAAAAGGTGTAAAGTAGGAGGCGTGCAGTAATTAGTCCATGCCCCGTTTTTTTTGTACATTCTAATAATTGTTGACCTTTGATAATTAATTAAAGCTAGGTTGTTCAGTTTTTTCAAACGCATAGCTAAAATAGAAAGCACTCGGAGAGTGCAGACCTCCGCCAAGGTAGTTAAGTGAGTTAGTATGTACATCTGCAAAGGGACTTACTAATCTTTGTTGACAATAACAGTGGCTCTAAATCTGCCCGAGCTGTTGTTAATTTTTATTATTATTTTTTGTTGGCCTGTAGTAGGGCTGTGCAATTAATGAAATGAAAAATCTATTATGGCTCCTCTCAATTACAAAAACTAAACTAGGCCTACGCTGTTGACCCCGACAGCAAGGTGTATATTGGCAAAACGGCCCCATATGTCTGCCACAACTGTCACCAACGGGCACCTTAATCAGACATTGTGTGATTTCTAAGGGTTTTTATATTATTAACAAGCAATTAAGAGGCCCCGCGTGACAAAAATGGGAAGTCTATTTGACTTGGCTGTTTGATTTGTCTACATACTGGCATCATATTGGTCAGATGTGTTCAGGGCTGGGGGGTAATTAGGTATTTCAGGTTGGATCCTAATCGGGCAAAGTATGTGCATGTTAGAGGCTGTCAAATTTACCTGACTTCCCAATTTCAATCCAAAATGGCCGACTTCCTGTTTGTTGTAGGGTGGGGTCATAATAATATTTTATGTTGGGTACACTGTGGAGAATCACTGTACCTGTAAGTACTGTAAGTTTTATTGCTCTGTTCCAAAATAAGTGTGTCTAGAATCCCCTTGGGGTCAAAAACATGGGGGCTCAATGGAGGCAGTCTTTATTTGACCACTGTAATGTGCCTATGTACATTAAATATACACTAGCCCGGATCACTGTGCCAAAATATTAATATTAATTAAAGTGCTTTAGGACATTAATTAGTTAATTAATTAATTGTCATTAATTGTAGACGTACAAAACTCAATCCAGTTCAGAGTTTTCATAATATGCACCAGTGTGTAAAAGTTGAAAATGCTCCGGCAATTAGTTTTTGAGTTATTTCGTTCACACATTTTATTGTTGTTTCGTCGATATAATTGAGAAAAAACAGTTACTTAGGCCTACACTAATTTTGAATTGTGTCATACAGCTGAGGCTAAAATAAAAGATCTAATTTTGAATAAATGCAAACGCTGTTAAACGCTGTTAAAAAGGTAATCAATTTCATTTTTCAGTTAAGATTTATGGATTAAAATTAAATAAAGCAATTCAATATAAATACATATCTTCACCCAATAAATGCCAATTTATAAGATTTCAATTATGACCAAAATGATCATGATTATTATTTATTTCATAATTTAGCAGCCCTAGCTTTCATCAACACATTTTGAATTGACTTTTATGTGCTGAGGTCCCATTCAAGTGAATGATCCCCTAGATCCAGACAGTGATCTGGATCAGTCACAAAATCAAATCACTTCTTCCTAGTGTCATTCCTGAACTTCCCTGAAAATTTCATTCAAATCCACTCAGTAAGTTGCTAACATAGACACACACGCGCACACAAACGCAAACCTTGGCAGAGGTAATTAATTCATTATATTGTGTCTCATTGAATCATTAAACAAATATCTAAAATTGTATTACGTTTTGATGGATGCTCACATGACCCCTACAACTAATTGCTGGGATGAAAAGGCACAGCTGGCGTATAGTGCGTATTTTAGATTTTCTGAGAAAGTCTATTAAGAGCTTCTACATCAGCTGTTTCTAGGTCAAGGGTCTTTAAATGAGACACACATACATACTCTTACTTGAAAAGATTTGTAAATAGGTTCAGCTTTGCCTAGATTTACTTCTTTATTTTTATAAAAAAATGGTAGGAAACAAAGCTCTGGGTTGTGGCATGCATTAATGTGAACATACATTTGATTTAGTGTATGCCAAACTTGTATCTGAAATGTATATTGTCACATTATTCACTGTTAGTTCTGACTGCATACTGGGTGAGGGTGGTCAGGGGGGGTCAACACTTTTCTTTGAGGGTGTGTAGAGCCACATTATGTAATAATTCCACATTATGTAATAATCTGCCAAAATGTAAGAACATTTTCACTTCATTGTGTAACAAAACTGCATTTTGTAATAAGCTGTTGCATTTTGTAATAAACTGACCCAACGCAATAAAATAAATACATATACATATTACATATAAAACATATTGTAGTAAGGTGTTCAATTTTTAGTTATTATAAAATGCGAGAGGCCCCGCCCCCAAACCATGACAAACATGGGAAGGGTCTATTTGACTTTTTTATGTTTGTGAAGGATGTTTTTTGCCAAATTTAGTTAATTTCACAAAAATTACATTCTTCTTTCAGTCTATAGGGGGCGCTATAGAGGTAACTGCCATCATATTGGTCAGATGCGTTCAGGGCCAGTAATTTGGGGTTTCAGGTTTGAGCCGTATCGGGCAAGTATGTTAGTATATAAGTTAGAGGCTGTCAAATATACATGATACAATTTCAATCCAAAATGGAGAATCACTGTACCAAGTTTCATTGCTTTCTGCCAAAGTAAGTGTGTCCAGGGTCCCATAGGGGTCAAAAATATGGGGGTGCTATTCAGTCATTCTTTATTTGACCTCTGTAATTTGCATATTTACATTAAATATACATTAACCTGGATCATTGTGTCAAAATTCATGCGATTGTGTTAATGTTCAGCATGTTCAATGGCTCAATTAAAGTGCTTCAAGTCATCTATGAATTAATTACTTAATTAATATTCATCGTAGAAGTACCAAAATCAATACAGTTCTGCGTATTTATGTTATGTAACTGTGTGCAAAAGTTGAAAATGATCTGGCAATTCGTTTTTTGAGTTATCGCGCTCACATAGGACCAACATGATTCCATAATATCGTCGTTTCACCAATGTAATGCCTATTCCTGATTTGGTATTTTCTCTTCCCAAAAATATCTTGTAAGAAACAGGACAGATCAAACTGTTGACAATATATTAGGACGTTATGCTCACTCTGTTTTTTCATGTTATTGCAATATATGGTTTCTGTCATATATCATTACATGTACCTTTGTATTGTGACACATATCCCCATAGCTAAATTCTTGCCGATACGCAGAAAAACTGTTCAACAATTGAAACAACTTTTGTTCTTTTGCCCAGCATGCAATGTCTTTTTTTGCTGAAACTATTTAATGCAAATGGATTTTGAGTAAGAGGCAGCATTTTAGTCTAACAGGTATTATGTGGGTGACACATCTTGATGTAGTGCAGCTCTTACCATCTCCGAGTGGCGACGGAAACACAGGCATCTCATACCCGGTGGGCGTCTGTGGGGAACTCTGGGAACTGGTGTCTTTTGAACTGCAGTTGGATGTGGAGCTCACCGGGGCAGACGAGACAAAATAGATGTCGGACTGGGGGTGTAGAACAGAAGAAATCAATATAAAGAGAGAGTAACGACAGACAAATGCTAGAATATAATGGGAAAGAGATGGGTTGAAATAAGGATAAAGCTAAAAATCGCCAGGTGCATTCTGGTCTATTCCAAATAATTGTATTCTTTAGAATATAGTATGTGTTAATGTTTTGTGGCTATGCAGCTATGCAGACAAACACACAATCTCTATAGGGCAATATACATTGATTGGATGGAGGAAGCCGAGAAAGCTATTTCCACAACACAGAATGAGGCTGATGTTGGCAAGATAGAGGCACTATTGTTTAAATTGGACATCGTCACACTGTAGAATAGCTCACCACTATTTATACTGAATACATAAGTAGTATATAGACTTAATTAACTCTGACGTTAGATTTATATGAGATAATAACTTCATAACAGTATTTATATCTCAGTAGTGTTTATGTTTTTAAATGATCAATTTTATTATGAATGCTTATTAATAGTGTGAGTTATTTCAAACCATTACCTAACACTTAATAGTGTATCAGGAAACATCAGCATAGAAAGCATAGACCTCACCATATCAGCAATTAAGAACAAACTGCACTGTAAATCATATAGGCTATGGTTGTAGACACTGACCCTTGAAGCTGCAAGCTCTAGCCCAGGCACCACCGCTGTGTACACCAGGTTCCCATTGACAACCAATCGGATCTCAATGGAGTCAGTTGTAAAGGCCAAGATGTATGGAAATGCACACACTGTCAAAGTATTAAAAAAGAAAATAATCAAAGGTTTGAACGTGATGCAAAGCTTTCAGTTTTCATTTACAAATTACAATGGTCTAAAAAATATTAGTCTGTCAGCACATGTCAAAGGGGGACTTTAGTGCTTCATGTGACGCTCCGCAGTTTCCATTTACATGTCTAGGAACAATTGAGATTCCTTTCATCGCCTCGGCACAAATAATACCCTTCACAAATGTATATACGCACAGACAAACACCGGGGGGATGCTTGTGGCTACAAGTGGCGTTACCATGGAGACACCAGCAGGATGGGGTGGGGTCCAATCATTGTTACCATGGTTACCTACCAATTGCATTTGGCATCTGGTTCCAGCTGAAGTGGAAGTCCGAGGTGTTGGAGTGGATCATCGGGGTGGAGCCGTTGAAGGGACAAACTTTCTTATAGTAACAAATGTCTGTGAAAGACAAGACACAAGGTGAGAATCTAAATGAAAAAATGCTGTACAAAACCATGATATATATGAATATGTATAATTATGATCAATTAAGATTATGATGAGCAATCTATACTGCCAAACTAAGAGTATTGTTATCTATAGACCAACACCAAATAATAGCTGAACAAAGGATTTAGCAAATGCCAAAAGAGGAGTAAGTACATGTTAATAGTTTTACCATTCTAAGAAATGTACATTTTAGGTTTTTAGATTTGTAGGGCTTAAATAGGACGTATACTGCAAAAATAACACTTTTAATCTCTAC
Organism: Philypnodon macrostomus; assembly: GCA_036025475.1. Lineage (NCBI taxonomy): Eukaryota > Metazoa > Chordata > Actinopteri > Gobiiformes > Eleotridae > Philypnodon > Philypnodon macrostomus. The sequence goes on along the minus strand of JAVQKC010151158.1, from coordinate 14,286 downwards.
AGAGTAAAAGTAGAGTTAAAACAGGATTCTACACCATTCTACCACGAAACAAAACCGTACAGTATTTAGTTTAGTTTTTAAGATTTTTAGAACTTTTTTAATAGAAACTAAATATAAATATAATAAAACCAAATTTTGCAAACACCTAAAAGGACAAATGTATAGTAGATGTATAAATGCTTCTTCTTAACTTCCACATTGTTTTTATTACAACGAAGCAAAAACCCAGAGTGAACACATTAAAGCTAAGCTGTGACTCTGTGACACCTGAATCTATTACCATCAGAAGGCAACAGGGATACTCACAGTTATAACACAACAGCAGACCCGCTTCTCCATCTTCATACACATCAATGGCTGCTACAAAATTTACCTGTAGGCAAAGGCACACACTTTGAAGAGCACTTTCTGAATTTGATCCAAAAGGTCAAATATGAATTGCTTTGATCACAAATACAGTATTATATGCCCTTGAGATGTTGACAATCTAACACGTTTATTTCTTTGCAGCCCTATATCTGTTCCTGTATAAAGGCTGCAGTGAGAGAAAAAGCCAGCTGAGATGTTATTGAAAGCATCTGTTCTTGCTGCTTATTCACCTTCTTGTCTCTCCTCTCCAGCTGCCGGCTGTCAATGACAACACGTTGATTCAGCCAAGAAGCCGTCTAATCACAGGGTAAATCCAGCCACTAAAGGGGCTCAGCCTTTGTGGACGCATGAAAGCAAATAGACAGGCTCGGTGTGTGTCTTTATGTGTGTGTGTGTTCTTGCATATTTACCAGAGTGAGCACATAGGTGGGCTTTTGAGTGAGTACATCAAACTGAGGACCTCTTCACTTTGCTTAAGCCAAAAATCTAAATCAAAAACAGGATTCTCTGTGTGTGCTCTCACCCTGTTGGCATCTACGTGATGGAGCCTATAGGCGTCTCCCGTGCTCTCATTGATCAGGTCGAACTGATGCTTGTAGGCAACACAGATCATGTTGTCATTCTCCCCCGTCGGCCCGTCCACCAGAGCCATTACCATGGGTGGGTCGCACAGACAGATCTCCTAATGGGGTAAATGAAGATAGATTATTATAGTGAGAGAGCAACATGAAATTAAATTTAGTATATAAACACTTGCATTTAAAGAAATAATAAACAATGAATAAATAATAATAATTATTATGATAAATTATATCATTATTTCAAAAATGTTATTGCAATTTTTGTGACCTTTGCTTTTAGTATAATTTGCCTAGTATTGCAAAAATAATAGTAATGCTTTTGATTTATGCACAGTACACTCTAGACACACCATAGTCACATACTGATGTTGGTACTCTACCTCTTTAGCCACAGCCGCCCTGGAGCAGACTGACAGAAACGTGGCTGCCATTTTGCTTTATTTGGCCTCTCAGACCACCACTAAACATTTCTACACAGGCAAGGTGGGGAATATGTCTTGCTCAAGAATATAACAAAAGTATCTATATACCTGACCGGGTGTGAACTGCCAACCCACCCTGCCTCCTGAGCTACTGCTTGCCTTTAATACAAATCTCTTACAACAAATGCTGAATTACGCCATCATTGGAGTTGACGTATTTTTCCTCTTTGACAATGTTCATCTTCCATTTGATTATTTATCCTATAAGTATCCACCCAAGTTCTGTTTTACCCTTATATACTGAAACTCCTCCACCGGTGACTCCGCCCCCTGGACCACACCGCTGAGGCTTTCGAAGCGCGGCTGTTTGCGGGTGATCAACAGCAGTTTGTTTCTGATGGCTGCAACTATTCTGAGCTCGGCGCCATGGTGAGTGTTGATGGAATACAGATGACAGCCTGGGACAAAAAGGGCACAGTCAGAGCACGAACATAAAGGCATATGGGTTGAACATAGGTGCAGCTCCCTGGCCTCTGTCCACAGATCTATGCTTCAATATAAAGGTCATTCAGACCGCACCACTGCTAAAGGGGATGTGTGGAGAAGGCTCAAACAAAAACACAAGTATTCATCAAAGATCACTAGCCACAGTTGACATGTATTATACAGCAGGTCAAATAGATGACCAGTGGAAATGAATTAAAGAAATATTTAGAAATAATGTGTATTTTGTTGCATGCTCAATTGGTAGAACAGAGGCGCATATGCAGAGCTTATAATGTAATGCCTCTAAGTCATGGGTTCAATTCTCCTTCATGATTATCTGTCACATCTTTACTGTATGGGAATAAAGTCTCTAAATATTTTTAGAAAGAAATCATGTGTATTTAGATTTGAATCGTTATTGTAATGTATAATATTTTATCTGTTACGATTAAGGCTCCTTCCATTATATTGAGTTAGCACTGGTTCTGGAATATTTTAGCATTGCACTAGAATATTTAAACTCCTTCCTTTCTAGCTGAATAATGAATTAATGCTGAAATGAATGTTTACAATGCACAACATAAATGGACCTGTTGTGTTTCTATATTTTACAATAAAACAGAATGTATTAACTACTGTTAAATGTCAGTCTTAAGGCTTAAGTCTGTTATTAGTGCTTTAACATTGTATTGCCTGATATGTATATTTTTCAGTTGTCATACCTGACATACTTGTTGCCATACCTTTGGTTTTCTCCAGCTTGTTCTCTCGACTGTCGCACTTGCCCCTAATGAGCTGCCTCTCCTCCAGGCCCCTCTTTAACGCACTCAGCCTGAACACATAGAGCCGCGCGTCCTTTCCTGGAAACAAAACAAAGCCGCTAGTGTTTGGATGAGCTAGCCTTTATTTGCCCATCTCCCCCCCTCTGTTTTTTTTTATTCCTAGTGTTTCCTCCCACAAGCAGACAATAGAATTACACCACGTACAGATTACTTGGAGGCTTCTTAAGGCGTGTGCTCTCAGAAGCCTTATCAAAGCCCACACAGAGTCGTGACAACTGTTTCTACTGCCATCACACAGTCACCATCAAAGCTAAGTCAATATACGGGTTAGCTAATCATCTGCGGGGTAATTAATGGCATCCTCTACTGTTGGGGAAAAAAAAACAGAGCAACAATCCTACATGTGTACATTAGTTGTTTTGATTATACTTTCTCAGAGGTGGGCAGAGTAGCCAATAATTTGACTCAAATAGGAGTACCGATACTTCTAAATAATACTACTCAAGTAAAAGTAAAGAGTACTGGGTAAAAGAACTACTAAAGTACAGGGCAACTGTTTGAATGTAACATCAAGATGTATTTCTTAATTTTGTTTTAATCAGACAAACAAACAAAAAATAAACAAAGGTGGTTAAAGGTATTCGAGCTCCAGTTACTCAAGTAAAAGTATGGAACAATAATTACATGCTAAATGTCAATATTTATTTATATCCACATGTTCCCATTGAGCCCCACCTACAGGCTTTATGACTCACATTTGGGTTGTTCTTGTCTCACTACTTTGATCCAAATAAAAAGGAATCGTTTTATTTAGTAGACTGTGTAATCAAACTTTTGAGTCATTATGGTAATCACTTCTCCTCGAACAACAATGAGACTATATTAAAAGTGCAGTTAAGAACACAATTTGTAGACGGCGGTATTTAATTTCCCCCTCAAAATCCTCCCTTGTTTATAACAGAAATGTTCTGATGATTGAATATAATTCACACAAAATCCCAGTTGTTCACCACTCTTCCCGTTTACCTTTGTCCGCTCTAGTGATGAGCAGGTCCTGAGGCTCAAGAACGTGCATCTGCTTCACCACCATTGTTTTGTCGAACACTTGTACGGGGGGCAGTGCTGGGGTATCTAATTGGAAAACACACAAAATGAACACAAAATCTTCATAAAAACACCTAGTATTGGCATCTTTTGTGCACCACTCACCAGCACTGGACAGAGCTGGATCAGTGCCTGTAACACGGACAACATCATTACTATCATCATGTTAGTCGCTGACCTTGGTATTTTGATGAAGGCTGTATTGAGTGGATAGTTACAAACGGATGGGGGGAGTATTGAAAGGGGAATGGGGGTGATATGGATTAGCTTGACCTCACCGTCCAATAGCATAATGCCTGCTGTGTCTGTGGCCGCCAGCAAGGACTGACCCCAGGAGTCCGCACACACGATCTCATACGGGAACGTGCTGCAGAATGGCTGAGACTCCCACGGCTGCAGAAGGAAGCAATGTATATAATATTGTATTATGCAAATGTTTAGGGAATTGTAAAGGAATCCAAAAAAGTAGCAGTGATTTGAAAATGATTTTACATTATTTTAACCATTATGACATAAGCCTATTGCCTTGGGTTCTAGATACTAACTATCTTCACCTGGTTTAGTGCCCCAAACCTGATCTCAGCTTCATTGAGTCTGTCTGGGATTAGCATTAACAAACAAAAAGATGTGAGCAGCCTACAACCACTGATGAAATTATCTACAATGTCCTTCAAGACAGTGTGGTTGCTTGAGTAGACTTTTTTCCCCTCAATGCTCACTTCTCATTTTGTAAACTGCCTAAAACCTTTGCACAGACCACTAAACTGTTCATATGTGGACAACAAATCAAACTGATATGGTGTTTTTGCAACTGTTAAACAACTACACTGTAAACAAACAACAAGTCACCATTTTGACTATACAAATAAATAAACGAGTTCCTTACCTCTTTTCTGCACAGGCCTGTAGTCACAAGGCTTGTGGGAGCATCTCCTCTTACAATAGTCTTGAGCTTCAGGGCCTAAAGGACACAAACATCTCTTTGAAAATGATGTGCAGCATTTTATCTACTGTCTACCATCAACACTAGAATTACATTTTACAACTAACAGGACACAACTGTAAATCTGAGTAAAGCCTACATACAGTATGGATTTTGGACATGATTTTAAATTCACTCGTGAGATTTATTTAGATTCTGCTAGCTCTTAATTGCTTCACAAAACAAAGGTTTACAGTCTTTTAACTGTAGAAAACACAAGCCTCTACAAATAGGGTAATCAATGGCTGAACACTCTCTTTGTTTTCATTTTTCGACACAGCCTGCTATTTGTTTGTACGTGAGTGACAGAAACAAGGTGCAAACGGCTTCAGAAAACAACAGGCAAAGAAAAAGACCAAAAAAAGAGCAAATCTAAAAAGTGTCAGCTTTGTGTTGACCGTGGAAATAACAGCCTTTTATCTACAGTACTATTTCTACACAATATATTTCGGGGACTTGCAAAATGTGTATATGTGATTTAATATATATGTTAAGAAAAGAAATGTAACCCAAAATTAAGGTTTACTGTGAGGCCACAACTGAAAAAATGCCTTTAGCCAGTGCCCAGATATGTTTTTACAAAATACCAAAATACCAAAATGCCACTGTGCATTTATATACAATTACAGATAAACCTACATTTGAGTTCACTGTGGATTGTTTTTATACATCCATGAATGTTGTGAATGTCTTTTTAGAGGTTTCCACAGTGCATGAAAAATGTAACACGTTCTTCTTCATCCATTCGCCTTTACCTGGCCTATCCTGACAAACTCAGCCTGCCGTGCCTCCTCCTTCTTGCGTGCCGACTTTGGAGACTCCGGGAGGACATCGCTGAAGGATCGTCGGTTTAACATGTTCTGGGGAGAAAATGGAACCTGTGCAAACACGCCAAATATAGCACACACAAACCCACAAACAGACACGCAAGGAGAGAGTGCAGAAGAAGGTGTTAGAGGCAGAGGTTAAGCGTGGCAGGGAAGAGCTTAGAAAGTTGTGTAGAAGAAACAAAGATATTAAGAGAAATGTGATAAAAACATCAGCATTGCAGCATCAGCGTTGTGCACAAAGAGGTCCAGGAGGAGACCATAATCATAATCATAATAATCAGCTGTGGGTCAGAGGTGGGTAGCAACAATCACTCATATACATTTACGATACTTGAGTAACTTTTTGAATAAATTAGTAGTCGAGTAGATTTGATTATTCATAGTATTATGGCAGAAGTTAGTGGAGATATGCTATTTATTTTTTTGTAAAGACTTTTACCATAGTTTTTTATTATTCCCAGCCACTATGAGCCTGTTTGCATGGCTGGCACAGACAGACAACCATTCACGCTCCAATTCAGTCACTGGAGGTAATGGGGAGTATCTGAAGAGAACCCAGGGTAACTCCGGGAGGATATGTGGCCTCACTCAGAGAGACATTGTGGTTAGCCGACCTGAGGATCACACCCACAACCTCGTCGCTCAGAGGTGAGATTACTAACCACTTCACCACTGCGTGTGACCATGCCAATACTATAAATAAATTCAGATGTTATGTTTAAGGCTTCAGTACTTCATATTTTTACTTTTAGTATTTTTAAATACTCTTCTACCCACCTCCGGTTTTAGCAGAAAGATGCAGAGAATCTATACATCTAGAGTAGGACAACAGTAAGTGGTACTGTAGCAGGCTTACCTTGTACAAGTCAGGCATGAGGTCTTGATAAAGCGAGCGAATCAACATATCTAGTGTCCGCTGGCGCTTTTGGGCAAACGTTGGGGTCTCCAGAGTGGCTTTCTCTCCATTGATTACTGCAATAAATTAAAAATGAAAGAAAATTAGGGAACAAATTATACCTATACACTCTGCTGTTGTATATACGCATAGCTGTTGGATTAGCATGTGTTTGAGCTTACATTTGACTAGTAAAAAGTCCCTGAATTCTTGGTGATCAGTAAACACAGGCGGAGACGGGAGAGGCGGTCCAAACAAGGGGACGCTCTCCTCTGAGAAAATCTTCAACCTGTCGCAGGAAGCAACAATCTCACATGATGACTGCCCTCAAAATGAACCATTGTTAAAAAAAACTGTGTTTCCCAATCATTTTGAAGACTATGGTTCACCTCCTCCTAGAATAATCTATTTTGACTTTAGGTCTGCTACATACCATCTTAAAACACAAATGTGGCTTAATCTAGATTTTTGATTATATATAATTAGAATAAAAACAACAAACAATGTATTGTGATAATAAAATTGCCATAATTGGTAAATATTTCAAAATTATACAACATTAACCAATCTTGCTAACAAAAAAAAATACTCTAACTGTTCGTCCTTATAGACTAACTTTTAAATGTGTGCCCCTGAAAATATTTGATACACAAAGCAGCAGGAGGGTTTAGCAGCAGGAGGGTTAAGCAGCAGGAGGGTTAAGCAGCAGGAGGTTTCTGACCAAACAAAAATGAGCCACTCACCTGTAACTGTTATTCTGGCTATTGTACCTAACTAATGCAAAAATATCTGCGAGAAGTGTAGTAAAGGCGTACAAACATTCAAGAGCTGTATTTGTTCATTACACTCTAGAAAGGCAACACTGTCCTTCTAACAATGAAATTTCTCCTGACAAATAATCTAGGGTAGGATACGAGTAAAGTGTGACCGGATCATTGAAGGCTTGAAGGACGACGAGGCATCATCCCCTTCCTGGAATACTATGGTAACAATGTCATTCCCAATGTGCCTCTTTCTTTCCACCTGAGAAAAAAACACCACAGACGAGATGGAATCAGTGAAAAATGAGGCTTAAGTAATTCCCTGATTTAATGATGCAGAAATAGTAGAATTGCATTGTGGGCAAAATCAGCTTTTAAACATACAATACAAGTCCAATAGCAAACTTTGTAATTGTGTGGGATAATGTGGTAAACATACATGTACAACTCTTGAAATGACAAATGCAGTAGGTCACTTTGATTTGAACAATAATTGCCTATTAGTCCATTTAAAAAAGGCTCCGGCCCAGTAGAGCTTCAGTGTTTCATATAGAAGTCTTAACGTTAATGGTACCTTTTCTACCCATCAACCTGAAATGATACCAATTAACCAAGTTGGTTGCAAAATGCTCCTCCTGCTGTTTGCAAGCAATGGAAAGCAATTCCTTGAGGTGTGATACTGATACCACATTAAAAATATAAATGAAAGTAGTAAAATGTTATTGTGTCTATATAAAATAATTTCAAACAGTAATATTTTGCAGCATGTTGGTCTATAAAGTTGATCAAATTTGTACCACTGAAAACCCCACAACCTTTATGCTCATCAATACATGTTACTTACAACAAGCTTTTCCCTGTTAAAACAAGTTGTGCATTGATTATACACATTGTCCCTCTGTAACTCTTGTCAGGGCGACACACAGCAGGCCACCAGCCTCCTTCAAAGAGCACATCGCGTTCCTTATGACTGAGAGCCAGCGGAGCTTTTTTTTATCTCAACAAGAAATCCAATTATGTATCAGATGTGCTAAGCAACAGCCCAGTATCAGTGGTATTACAAAGTGGACCTCTACACAGAAGTCAAAACATCTTCTTCCATCTTTATCCTATTTCGAAGTGGCTGCATTTTGCCAATCAGGTGGTCTTTTATGGCTTTTAGTTGGTTTATGATAATGCGCCCTGGTTTTTGATAAATGAGCCATTCAATTACAATACAATTAAATCTTCTGGTATTATACAAGACAAAACTTGAGCTATATGTGACTATTTATACAATTTAAAGAAAGAGGTAGACAGAGGATTGATTAAGACAACTGTAGGTCTGAAACCAAGCTGTCTTCATTCAATCAATCATATCTGTGTATTAATAGGACAGGCTCCATGCAATATTCTGTTTTTGATTGGATGTACATATTGTCTAATCGATAAATGTTTAACCACTTGTATTTAATCAATATCCATTTTTTTCTGTCCAGAGAAATCAGTCTGTGACAGAAGATGATGGAGGAGGGAGCTGTTGTGAACCGGATTTAAACCCACAATGCCGGGACAAGCTGTATAAACTGTGCATATGAGCTGGTGCTGAATTAAACAAAGGGCTCCATTTTAGGAAGAATGACATTTAATTAAGAATTCTTGTCAGTGTAACGTATTTGCACATTCATTGTAATGAAGCCAGACTGATTTGTGCAGCTTTGGGTTTAGAGCTTAGAGGTTTATAATTTCATGTAGATGAACCAGATACCTCTGCTATAAAAAAAAAATAAAAACACTAGAATAAAAATGCTGTTAGAAGATTTTCCTGTTTATGTAAAGCTATAGCGGCACACATGTTTATGGCACTTTTAGCAACTAGGCCTACGCTGTCGTCCCTGACATTAAGGTGTATACGTCTGCCACAACTGCTATGGCACCAACGGGCACCTTAATCAGACATTGTGTGATTGTAAGGGTTTTTATATTGTTAACGAGCAATGGAGAGGTCCCGCCCCAAACCATGACAAACATGTCAAGGGTCTATTTGATTTTTTTATGTTTGTGAAGGATGTTTTTTTTCCAGATTTAGTAAATTTCCCTAAAACTACATTCTTCTTTTAGTCTATAGGGGGCGCTATAGAGGTAACTGGCATCATATTGTCAGATGTGTTCAGGGCCGGGGGGTAATTAGGTATTTCAGGGTTGAGCGGAATTGGGCAAAGTATGTGCAAGTTAGAGGCTGTCAAATATACATGACTTCCCAATTTCAATTGGCTCAATTAATTGTCATTAATCGTAAAGCGTCTTCATGATATGTAACTGTCTAGTTGAAAAAGATCTGGCAATTCCAAATGATTCCATAATATTGTCGTTTGGCCAATATAATTATACGTTGCTAAAAGATTTTGCTAAGTTGCTGGCTAATGGAGTCGGTAAAACCCGCCCTCTGCCATACAACAATGCGAATGTACAGGCCTATGCCACACAACAATGAGAATGTACAGGCCTATGCCATACAAAAGACATGCACAGACACTCACCTGCTGTTTGTTCTCTTTGGAGTAGGGCAACATGGTGGACACGTGGAACATGAGCTCGTGGCCTTGATAAACCGTGTAGATGGACTTAATCCCTGTAGTGTCATCTGCATAAAACATACCATATCACATTTCAATATGTATTTAGCCGTATTGCAGAGAGACCTTGCGTGTAGAGCTGACTTACTCTTGGTGTCTAGCCCACCGCGGTAACCTGCCCACCCCTGCAGCGTGATGGAGTCTCCCAGGAGGGTAAGGAACTTGTCAAAGCTCTCACTCCCTTTTTCTAAAACAAGGACATAATATTCTCATTCACTTTGAGACAAAGAATCTTTTCAAATGCATATTATGTGTTAAAAACTCACAACATATACTCACCATTGCTAAACATCTCATCATCTGTCAGCTGTCCATCTTTGGCAAACAGGACACCAAATTTAAAGTTGACTGAGCCCTAAAAATGAAAAATGCACTTACGCCAAAGTCTACTTTTTACTAAACCAGAACTGCAGGCACCTGGACCTCTCCCAGCAACTATGAGCCTTAGGTGGGGTACAGCTGACTTAGACAACGGTCAAACATGCACAGACCGACAAACATTCCCTCACATTCACTGACAAAAAACAATTCAGTTACTCCTTCTATGAGTATAAGTGCACCGAGAGAACCTACAGTAACACGGGGAAGACATGTAGACTTCACTCAGAGAGACTGTGTGCTGGCAAGCCCCAGGATAAAACCCACAAAGTGCCCCCAATGATATTCCCACACAATGCATTTTTCTTTTGTTGTGATATGCCTTTAAAATAATGACGTTTTTTATTGTCATTGCACAGTTTTATCTAAGTCAGTTAGTATTTTTTACAATAATGCTGCTACCATCCCCATGGCCTTACCTCTTGCTCCTCCAGCACCAGCAGATCCTGAGGAGGAAGCACACACATCAGCTACACATGTTAACATTTACAGGGAGCACACCTTACAGCTACAGTGGAGGTGATAAAGGCTTCAGTGAAATTGATCAGTGGGTGCTACATTTCATTAAACTGCTATCACTCTCACCTTCTGAATGTCAGGGTTGAGGATCTCCCTGGGGCCTTTCTCAAACCTATCCATGTTCATTGCACTGGAAATAACAAATAAGAAAACAAAAGTGAAGGCAAACACAAAGCCTGGAGTGTTGATACTTGACACTGATACAGGGGATTCCCCACATCTATTTGTACATTCAAAACCAGTCTGCCTGAGGAATTTAGCACATATCCTTACATAGACCACATCAGAACGTGTGGCCATTTCACTGGACCTAAATAAGCCTACACCAGGTCTACACTAAGGAGTAATAAAGAGATTATTGCGTTGTAAAGCATTCATAAAAAATAAGACAAAATAGGGGCTACATAAATGACCAGAACTAAATTATCTCTCAACAGGTTCTAAACCATTATGAAACCAGAACAAAACCAGGAATAAAACTGACCTTAACCAGGATTAAACCATCTCCAAACTAAGACTAAATCAAAAGTAAACCTTGACTAAACCAAATCTAAACCAAACTAACACAAAATTGGAACTTGAGTACATCTGGTGCCTCTACGATAGTTTGACAGTATTAGACTAGACAGAAAATGATTATTCCCAGTATGTCTCTTTGCCGTCTTTAAAACTATGAGCTACTTGCCTTAGGATAGACTTGACGGATAGTGTTTTTGTGGGGCTGTAGGGGAGGCTGATCTTCAGAGTGCCCTGGGAGAGAGAGAAAGGTAAACAAATACAAGACATCAATTCTCTTTTAATCTGACAGTCACAAAATATTTTACAATAAGGATGCCGACAGCTAAAAGTGCTACTGTATTGGAGCCAATGAAAAACAGGGAGGGACAATAAATAGTGCTTCATCACATTGCTCCAGAAATAGTGGCTCAATCTTATCACATTAAAGCATATTCACTGCGATGTCTGTGATGTTAAAAAAAATAACATAATAAAATTAAATTCCTAGATTTACCATACACTAACATTTTTGCCATTACTGAAATAATTTGGTGAAACTATAAATTAGCTAAAAGGTTCAAGCTCTCTAATTGACAACTTAAAATTCATGGCAGAAAATTTCTAGTAGGAACATTATAATTCATTGGAATCGAGCAACGGAGGTCCACCCCAGTAATCAGGTTATGTTGGTGCCTGAGGCCAAAATTAGATCTAGTCATCATGTCATTGTGAAGCTGAGTCACCATAGTACAAAACACACAGTTCACACACAACACCTACAGTGAGTATCTTTTAGCATCTTCACGTTTGTAACATAGTAAGGTTAAATTTACACTAAGCAACACATATAGCACATTGGCTAACAAGTCTTTCTCATAACAGCAGATGGCCTCACCGTTTTTCTCCAGAGGATGGCTCTGTACTGAGGGACTCTCTGGTTGTTCTGGTCAGAGAGAACCACAGACAAGAAGAAGGGGTTCTTCTCTGCATCTGTGCCCACATAGTTTTGGTGAACTGTGGGAAACGCACAAAGAAAGCACATTAATATTGGCAGACATTACTGTAGCTCATAGTCATTTTCTAAGAACTGTCTTTTCACCATACGTAGTTCCTTTTCCTCTAATAAACATTCAAAAGAGTGGTACCACAAATGAAGCAGACATTTTCTAAGGAGGATTTAGCCTTAGCTACCAAATACAGTATAATATGAATTAACAATCTAGTTTTTGCCAATCTAAGCAATGTCAGAGCCTTGTTAGACATTAGTGTACCAAGGCCCAGATATTCTATTTACGGTAGTGTAGTGAAGTAAGGAGAATGGATTCTTGATTTTTAGGTTAAGTACTAACCAAAATGTAGACAACCATAATAACATACTGTATACAGTGTATTCTCATACTGAAGTACATTTTAGAAGATTTAATTGATTATGAGATCATGAATCTAATCATTCAGAATAATTTTAACAATTTATTTGTCATCTAAAAAATTCAATAGTCAGTAGTTTGTTAGTTGCATAGTTTGCTAGGAATTCTATTCACGTCCCATGCTGCATGTGGTTATTAGTTCAATACTCTAGTTCTAGGTCTATTATACTGTATTAGTTTATTTATTTCCCATGTCTGATATACTCTATTCAGAACAAGGGCAGAGGCACAGATCTTTTTTCTGCAACATGAGCACACCATTTGGCTTTTCATTTTCAAATGTAATAATACATCTTTTAACAGTTCATTGTTACATTCAACACGAGATACTTCTCAATTTGAGCAGATCCCACACAAACTGCAGATGAATGCTTCTATTTGTAGCAGGTAGTCAGCATGTTTATCTAACTGAAATGCCTCTAAAGGTTTGGTCACCTGCTGTTCAGACAGGATGAGGTCATGTTCCAGTATTTCCCTCCAGTTCATGTGTTACGGCCAATAATACAGTGAGCTGCCCAGGCTGTCACACACAGATGGCCCTGCTGCAGACTGGAGGGGTCGATCCAAGATTCTGGAGTCACTGCTCATTTCAAATTGCTCTGTATCGCACTATTATTAAACCCCACTAATGAGAACTATGCATTGTATTTTGATTATTAACAATTGTATAACTTATGTTAGTTTGTATGTTTCTTCTGTCATTTATTACACCTTCAATTTATTTAAACACCACTGGAGCCAGCGTGATAATGTGTCCCTGGAAGTCTTGGGTCAGGCCACGTGTCTCACAAGAAACAACAGCTTTTACAGAATGGAGGGAGCTCAAAGAAATAGAAAATTGTTAAACTGATGCAACAGTTTTCTTAGACAATGTAGGGGTAGCAACTAAAGCAGAGAAAAACCGGAACGTTGCATTGTTGTGAAGTTGACAATACTAAGACTCCAGAGTTAAAAGGTAACCATGAGCAAATACCACGTCTAGTATATACAAAGACAGTGCACAGGAATACAGTGGCTACACACTAACCTTTACCCAGGAAGTATTTAAAAAACCATCTGGTGTGGTACTCTGGGTTCTCCAGATGGACATCGGTCCTCCTCCAGGTTCCAGGAGTGAAGTCTGAAGTCTGACACAAATATAATGCATACCACACAATAAATATTATATCAATACCTTTGCATAAAAAAAATATTTAGCTATTTTTATTTTAACTATATTCATCAAGCAATTTTTATTTATTAATATTTTGTATGACTTGTATTCAGCTATGTACACATAGTTTTCAGAGATTGTGTGTTAACTGGAGGAAATAAAGATGGCACTCTTTGTATTGATGACTAGTTTTACAACAGAACATTTTTTAATACACATTTCTAACACAATACATACAATGACCCTGTACCTCATCTGACGAGCCGTTCTCCACCCTGAAGCGCCCTGCCCGCTGTATGGCCCCATCTGCATCACTGGATATGAGCTGTGAGGGGCAGACACACAGACAGTGGGCAGTTCAATGGTTAAAACAAGGCCTGTGCTGTCGTCCCGACAGCAAAGTGTATATCGGCGAAAACGACCCCATACGTCTGCCCCGTACGTCTGCCCCGTACGTCTGCCCCGTATGTCTGCCCCATACGTC
>JAVQKC010151132.1:0-17335 GCA_036025475.1 Philypnodon macrostomus | reverse complement strand
GTGGCTGCCAGTTTGCGCCTACGGCCCCTCCGACCACCACCGAACACCAATCACACAACCACATTCATTGGCAATGTGGGTTAAGTGTCTTGCCCAGGGACACAACAACAGTGTGTGCTCGGACGGGGGCTCGAACCACCAACCCTCTGGTCGAGGGGCGAGCGCCTACCCCACTGCACCACTGCCGCAGTGAACACTGGCTCTTGCTGAAGCACTGTAAGCACAATTCAATGATCTTCCCACATTAGCAGATTGTCAAAAATTGATATCACGATGGATACAATATTCTATCGCCATATCACATACTCCTAAAGGCAGAGAAGTGTGGACATAGCTGTTGGGGGCACATACAGTAGCTACACATAATGTCAGGGAGTGAGTCTGGCTTTCACTGATACCCCTCCCCACTCGTCCCAAACCGAACAAGCGCCCCCTGGGCAAATATTTAAAGTCAAAACAGGCCAGGCCCATAAAAAGCTGGTGGTGGTGGTTAGTGGTGTGGCTACATCTGTCAAAGTGGAGGGCGGGGGTGTGTCTGACCGCAGCTGCCGAGACGAGTCTGGACACTGCTGACGCCAACACCTGTCCCACACGGAGACACGCGTCCAGCAAATGTCCATCCTAAAACACTCACTGCAAAAAAGACATTAACAGATTGGTTAAAATGAACGTTTCAGTCAGTTAAAGGTGTAGTCTGAGACAGAAAAGAATTCTGACCATGTTCAATGATGTAAAGCAGGTAATCTGTCATAATTATTATCTTTACTTTAGTACCTCCCCTGGCCTCTAGGGTAACATCAGATCAGACTTTGCAGATTACCACTTTGACCAATAGAATATTCTTTTGGCCTTTACAGACAACTGACAACCTCCTTCTCATCATAGAACAGGGTCAGTCTTCAGCATTTGTTTGTTTTTGTAGGAAATTTACAGATTACACCTTTAAATCAATGTAGATATTTTACAGTGTAGGTAGTCAGTAGTGCTGCAACAGGATCTGTGACAGTGACAAAGACACACCTTACTTAGGGCTTTGTGGGGCCACACCCCTCTCCTCTGGCTGACCCCCATCTGCCACCTCCCTCGGGACGCCCTGTGTGTGCGTGTGTGTGTGAGTGAGAGTGTGAGTGTGTGTGAGTGTGTGTGTGAGTGTAAGGGACAGGGTCAGAGGAGAAGAGGACAGGCGTTGGCCGCTGCTGCCTATTGATCAACAGCTGTTGGTCTTCTCATGCCGGGGCAACAGCAGCTGGGCCGGGGGCCAGAGGCTGCACGGGACCCCAAGTGCTGGAGCCGGGGTCGAGGGCCAAAGGGCCATCTGGGAGCAGGTTAAAGAGGTGCTGGTACCAAGTTCGGTCAAAGCCAGGAGGGAGTGAGATTTTAGCTCAGGTCAACACAGGTGTGGATGGTAGCCAATCAGGGGTCAAACGCGACACCACATCAGGAAATGAGCATAATAAAAGTTAAAAATAATCAATAAAAGTCTTTGTAAATACAGATTTTTAAGCTCCAGGATAACTCTTTCCTTATTGAGAAACAAAAAGGGTAAATAATATTAATAACAATAAAAACTAATAATCTGTTTGTTGATCTCTTGTATGACAATAGAGCATTGTAAGAACAATACAGTTAATTATTCATTTATTTCATTCATTAACTTGATGGGGTCACAGACGTCTGGAGCAGTTAGTTGCATAGATGACGCGTACATACACACTATTCACCCATGTTCATTCACTAGTAGCAATTTGGAGTCCCCCATTGACCTGGAGAGAATCTGCGGTAACATGGGGGAGGACTGAACGGCGAGGACTCCCTACAATAAAATAACATTTACAAAAAAAATCTAGATTAAAATTGAATTTGTTTGTGGTTCACTTTTCAAACCTAGGCCCACGTTTGGCCTGTGACTGCAGTTCAGTGGGTAGTGTGTGACTTGAAACGGAGCTGATAGAAGAACAGCTGTTTAAAGTGTTCCACACAGGACTCTTTTTTGTGTGTGTGTCCAGTTCAGAGGGCGGGACGACGAGGTGAGGCCTGCTCAAAGAGGGACAGAAAAAACACATGCTGGCGAGAAAGAGTCAAAGGCCAAACTGAGAAAAAACAGTATGGATTTTACAGTCTATTTCAGTGGGAGGTCGGACACTAACAACGCTGGAAATGGTTCAATAAGTTTCGACTGTCACATTATACATATAGATATATATATAGTAATCAAACTATTTATTAGGAAATTGTAATGTACACAGTAAATCTGCTTTGAAAGTATAGGAAAATAACCAAAATGCCACAGTTGACCTCTGCACACCAGTCAGACCCCATCACAGCAGAGCAATGACAGAAAAAAACTACATAAACGCAGGTCGAGTTAGTTATTGGTATTGGTCATGTCTGCACTAATACCTCTTCATATAAAACACTGAAAACGATCACGTATATAAACGATCATGTATTGTCTTAAATCCGTCACTGATAATGAAGTTTGGTTAACGCTCTAGTCCGGAGGTTTCCTAAGATAAGTAAATGTTATAAATAGATAAACAAACAAACAAAGAAAATAAATAAATAAACAATTAAACAAATAAATATTTTTTTAATTTAAATAAATCAATACATAAATAAATAAACAATTAAATAAACTAACAAACAAATAAATAAATAAATAAATAAACAAACACATAAATAAATACTCTATCTTTAAATTGACTATCTGACCCTGATGTAATAATAATCTGGCATTGCATTTTTTGGATCCCTCCTAGGCTTTGAGCAGTAAGTAAAACGGCAGATCACCTTTACATCAGGTTTTTTTCTCATTTTCAAAAACCTCCAGACTACAGCTTTATGGAAAAAAGAATGTGAATCTATGGACGACCTCAAGCACGCAGGCTGAAACAAAGGCACGCTGGAGTATTGTCTAATGTATTTAACATATCTGCAGCATAAATACCATCTGTTCTATATTAAATCTATAAGGAGGTGATCTTTCCAATGACACTTAAACACCTCCTGATAAGATATAAATAAAAACAATGTCTTTTTGTCAGGGTCATAGATGATAAAATAAGACGGGAGTGTTTGAGTAAAGCTTAAGGAAACATCTTGAGCCTAGTGTGTGTGTAGTGCCTATAAAGGTGAGTTCATCTTACTGTATGTGAAAATAACTCATTTGCTTGTTCTTCCCTTCAGAGCACAAAACTGTGTCTGACAAAGAGGGATTCAAATGAGCGACACTGAGGGGGGCCACTGAGGGGGGACACTGAGGGGGGACACTGAGGGGCAGCTGGGTAATGTAAACACAAGGCAGCCGTGCCCTTAGCCCGCTGTGGTCCTCTCAATAACACACAACAACAATCCTCTCACCCACCCATTTCAATGGTGAAGAGGAATCTTGGACCAAAGACAGGTGCCAGTAAGATATGGGCAGAGGTTGGTAGAGTAGCCAATCATTTAACTCAAATAAGAGTATTGTTCTTTCAAAATAAAAGTACAAAAATGTAAAGAGTAATGAACCAATCCCTGACATTTCCAAAACATAAACAATTAATAATGGTTTACACTTATTCTTTTCTATTGCATACATCAATATTATATTATCAGTAAAAAGTACAGCAAACCTACTCTTAGCAATGAATTCAAAAGGTGACTCAAGTATTGTCTAAATGTAACTCAACAGGCCACAGTCCACCTGTACAGATGGGTTAGACTCTAGCCTATAAGGTATGTCAAGGTGACACCGTCTATGTCCAACAGCCAAACCTGCTCACAGCTGTGGGCGCATCTGCATGTGCTTTGTGTATCGGCGTGTTTATGGCTTCTTAGAGGTGGTTGACTTAATTTAGATGTATTCAAATCGACAGAGGATGCTGGTGAAGGCAGGGAAATGAGCTACAGGTCAAACTGGTCAAATAAAAAGGATAGCTCACTAAAAAGAATGTTGATGCGAAGAAATGTTTCATAAAGAGAGTTTGGTAAACTTCAGCAATAAATTAGACCCCGGGGCTCTTTAAATGAACGAGTCGAGCCGTCATTAACAAGCCAAGGGCTCCCTCTAGCGCTCGCTTTGTAAACCTTTTTTTAGACATAGCACCAATGTGAACTTAGTTTTGACATTTACTTTTGATTGTACATTGTTAATGTGGTGAGCAATGTAGGCTATACACAATCCGCAGGAGCACCTTTGGTGTTTATAAAAGATAGAATAGTTAAGATTTATAGCCTTTAGCATATTTGTTTTATATCATATGATAAAATGGACATTCTACCATCTGCCATTAAAGAGACGATACCTCTGCTCTTATCGTTAGTCCCCCCAGAGCCAAACACAGCAACATGTGTGTTTTTGGCCAACACCAATAGCCATGGAGACCACCTGTCAGTGGTCACTGGTCAATTTGAATTAGGCTGATCATTAATTTAAATAGTCTTTTATGGATATAAAACTGATGTTTCCTCCAGTAGCCATTTGAAAGACCTCAACACATGTTTTGTGTTCGCCTATGCCTCTAACACTAGACCCAGACCAACAGTAGATTTCAGGTGTATATCACATTTGCCCAACATAACGTGTAACCGAGACACTACTGTAGTGGCACTACACCTGGTCAGCAATGACAGCGACTGGAAAAAAGATCAGAGCACAAATCCTGATGGAAATAGATGTTTTACCCCTAGATGTCCACAAGGTGGCAGACTAGTGCCACAGTGACTAAGTATTAATCGTTTTGCCAATAAGATACTGTACTACTGATACAGTACGCTAGTATGAATACAATTGGCTCAATCTAATGCTGAATAACTAATGTCATAATTATGTTAATTTGCATGAAAAATGTGATTATGTCCCATTAAGACAGACCTGCCTCATTGACGTTCAGTTTAACACAATACTGGTAAATTAGTATTAAATAATAAATAGTGTTGGCAATAAAGACACAGCACATGTATATTTATCAAACCAGTTTTAAATAGTAATTTTGCGGCAAGATAACTCGTTACAATATATTATCCTTTACAGTATTGCATTTAAAACACAACAAATTATCGTTAATAATTTGATTAAAAATGAGTAGATTACTGCAGTGTGGATCTGACCAACATAAAGTCATAAGTGTCAACAACTGTTTCTACAAAAAGAAATCAGAGGGCAACTGATACAATACATTCAGAGTTATCTCAGTGCAAAAAGATTAAACCCATCCACCACAGTCAAATGTATGTCTCTAGCTACAATAAATTACATTTTTGGTTGAATCCAAAGGCATTGTACTGAAGAACCCTCAGTTACCATAAAGCAACAGACAATTGACACAAAAAACTATTTCCAAATGAGGATCCCTTTTTAAGCGGTTATTAAAAACGGTGTTTACCGAGGTCACTATTCAGGTAAAGGGTAAATTGCTCAAACTCTGGCTTAACTACAATCTGACATTTAGACGTTCGTAAATCCTGAACCAGGTGAATGAAGAATTTTCACTGTTTTTCCTTCATGCTGAAATAATGATCAGACTTTAAAAACATAACTGATAAAAGGTATCAGTTGTGTCTTGATTTCTTGAAAATAAATGTATTTGCAACTATTTAAAAAATGTTTTCCAACAGACTGGCACAGAGTATTTAAAACAGCATAGATCAACCAATAATACACAAATATATGGACAGTTCCTTTGGGGCAGTGATCCCATGTCTGCTCTGCATGTCTTTGCAAGTGTTCGCTTCATTCCCTACCGTCTTGTCTCGAGCTGTTATTAACTGGTGCTTTTGAAATCATCTTTAAAATCCATTCAGACAGGGACTGCATGGGAGCCGTCTGGTACAGTAAAGCACTAAATGGCCGATGGGACAGTCTCAGGTAGTTAGGCTGTGTGAGGGTCCAGGAAGCAGGGGACAGGTGACTGTGTGTCTTCCCTTTGTCTAAAAGAGCTGGATCATAGACTCCCGGGATTTGCCAACTCCGATCCATTTAACTATAAAAAACAAACATCATTAGGAGGATTATGTTCAGGAGGTGGGTAGTACTCAGTCACATTTACTCAGTTACATTTACTCAGTTACATTTACTCAGTTACATTTACTTAACTTTTTAAATAAATTGTTCGCCATAGAGTAGCTTTACTGCACAATAGTTTTTACTTTTACTTGAGTAATAATATTTTGAAGTAACTGTACTCTTACTTGAGTAATATCTTGTAAATCTAGAAAGAGTAAGAGTACTTTTACCACCTCTGTGTGTCATGTAAGAACAGCTTTATGTAAAAAAAATGTGATGTGGAAATTCTGTTCCTTGTACCTTAATTTTTGAAAATATTATTTATGTTTTTAATTTATGTTTTGAAAATATCCAAATCTGTTTATTATCTTTTTATTTTTTTGCCAGATTTCCACAAAATTTAACAAATAATCTCACATTATGCTCAAACAGCAGAGTAGTTTTTCCCCAGTACTTTTCTACTCTTACTCTTACTCCAGTAATTATGTTAATGAGTACTTTTTACTTTTACTTGAGCAACATTATTTTGAAGTAACGGTACTCTTATTTGAGTCAAATTACTGGCTACTCTACCCACCTCTGATTATGTTACATGGATGTTAAATGATGATGAAACTGAATGTGTGTGCATATAAAATGTCATTTCTATAGTACCAGGCACTCCCAAATGCTCCTCAATGTAGTGGACATATTTCTGGGCGTTTTCTGGCAGCTCGTCGAAACTTCTAGCGGCCGATGTATCGCTGTTCCAGCCCGGGAGCGTCTCGTACTGCACCTCCACGCACTGCAGCACCTCCTGATTGGCTGTGACAATAAATATAAAAAGTTACACTATACATACATAACTCTTAACAGAACAGTGTGCAAATTTGAATCTGGACATTTCTGGATTATTCGTTTTACCTGGGAAGTGAGGTATAGGTTCATTGTCCAGTTTGTAGGCCACGCCCACTTTAATCTCTGGCAGTACGTCCAGAATGTCCAGTTTAGTCAGTGCTATGCTAAAAAACAACAAAGATTTTTTTTAAACTCTTTGGTGAAATCCCTTTGTGGACCAAGGCAGTAACTTACGCTGTGAAGCCATTGATCATGTGGGCGTATTTGAGAAGCACTAAATCCAGCCAACCACATCGTCTCTTTCTGCCTGTGGTCACGCCCACCTCCTTCCCCCTCGTTTGAAGCAGTTCACCGATCTCCTAAACAGATGGTAAGGTAATATTTCAGGTAATAGAGTATGTCAGTGTTTTGATACAGCTAACACTCTGATAGTTGTTGATGGGCCATGTATATAGTGCATTTAATTAATAAACCTTTCTGTGAATCTCTGGGTAAAGTATTATATTTTGAAAACTGGTGGGTCCAAAAAATAAACATTTAGTCAATAACATATTTAATGAGCCTAATATATAACAAATAACAGGTCATCATTATAATTATTCTGTTTTTTGGTTTAGGTTTATTAGTTTATTTAACATTTAACAATCAATACAACTATTAATAAAACTGCACAGCAATTTTCTTGGATTATAGAAGATTCATCAAAACAACACATATTGAAAACCAGGAACTGTGTAAGTACTAGTATGACAAAAATCTTGAAAGCCCTATATATAGAAAACAACTTACATCGTTCTGCTCTGTGGGGAAGGCTCCAATGCCCACTCTGGTGGTGTAGGCTTTTACTACTCCATACACCTCCCCTACATTTTGGGGGGGGATACCGAGGCCAGTGCAAACTCCGCCCACTGTACAGTTTGATGATGTCACAAACGGGTATGTCCCTGCAAACATAAATCATACAAAACTGACAATGCAAATTTTTTTACCATTTAAATAATTTTACCATTAAC
This sequence comes from Philypnodon macrostomus, assembly GCA_036025475.1. NCBI lineage: Eukaryota > Metazoa > Chordata > Actinopteri > Gobiiformes > Eleotridae > Philypnodon > Philypnodon macrostomus. The sequence continues at coordinate 9,499 of JAVQKC010151132.1, read as the reverse complement.
TGATAAAAGACAAAAATGGTGGTTTAAAAGTGTAAAACTATTTACAAATATAATATTTATAAAAGTGTAAATGTCACAGGTGTACTTTAACGCAAATGCATACAAGAGACTCTAAATACCAAAAAAGAAAAACATCACAGAGCTTCACTGACATTGAGGCTAAAACCATATACAGTCAGAAGAAATAGTAACTGTCTATTGCAAAATCTCATTCACAAACTGACAGTTATATATGCTTTCACAGCAGAGAGTTTCATAGTTAACTCAATGTGACAATGTGCTCTGGTTCTGTGGTCACACAGCTCAACATTGGTGTTTTCTGTCAATAGGTTTAACTCTAGTTCACACCATGAAATAATCAAACACTATCCAATGACTGCACCTCTGCCAACTTCCAATGCAAAATCTATGAATATTTCTTTATGTTTTACCTGACTGTACGTTCAAATATAGATATTGTAAGTTTGCATGTAGTACTGACCAAAGTCTATATCCAGAAGTGCTGCATTTGCGCCCTCCACCAGGACCTTTTTGGGCAGGCCGTGAAGTGCTTCATACATGTAGTGGACACCATCTCTGACCATAGGCCTTATTCGCTCCACAAAGGCCTAAACAGATTGAAATGGCTGTTGTTAAAACATTATATATTTTACAAAGTGGTTATCTCATTTTACCTTTAGTTTGGTAAGCTCTCCTTCACTGTCAACTTGTAGGCTGGGATACATGGATTTATACTGGTTGGCCAGTCCTTTATATCTATAAGCATTGAACACAGATAGGACCATACAATCAAATAACCATTTCCTGTATAATTTAACCACATAAGTGAAACAGTTGTATTTGACCAGACCTTTCAGAGAACTGATCAAAGTCTGACAAAAGGTCACATATCCTCAGGCCGCTGCGAGACGCCTTGGCTGAATACACTGGACCAATGCCCTTCTTAGTTGTCCCCAAACTGAAAGAGACAAACAGGGAAAAAGAAGCTTAAACATTAACACAAATGCAGACTTTTATTTGGACAAAGCAACACACAATAAATGATCCTGTTACGCTGTGTGTTTTTGTCAGTCTACATATAACATAAAACAGTTTCACACAAAGACAAAGTTGTATGCAAACAGGAAATATACAACGACGCTACAGAAAAGAAGAGGATTGTAGAGATATAATAAAACTGCATTGGTTCTGGCTTTGGATTGTGTTTGCAGTACTTATAATCCTAATGCACTACACTGTTACCCAAACTGAACTTGTCCTGACCTTAGCCTAACCCACACTGTGACACTGTAGGATGCCTGGAGATAATGGGAATCCAGTGGACTATCAGAGCAGCGTGCTGAAAGCCTATAATGACTGTCACATTACTGCACCCTGGTGAACACATGCCTGTTCACACGCGCACATCCACTCTCTCACTTCTCTAACTACAATGTCCACAGACAAACTGAAGCTGCCAAATACAACTTTGAACAGAGCTACAGCTGGAGCCTAATGCTGTGAATGCACTGGAGGCTAGGGTCTACATTCTACACATACGTGGTTTACTGACAGAAGTTAGAGCAATAAATATTTGATAGACTGTGGAGTAATGTATTACGATAAGCCTCAAACTAAAATCCATTAAGAAATAAAATAATAATAATATTTATCTTAATGAACGGCCCTTGCCGAGCCTGTGCTGGTGCCGATCTCGAACTGTTGCCTATCTGTTGCCGAGGTGAAACCATGCTTCACACTCGAAAGCGACTCCCCGCATGAGCTTCGCCCATTGACTTCCATTCATTCTGAGTGAATTTAATAGACCGGATAGTGCTCAATTAAAAAAAGTGCTCAAAGTGTAAATGTGCTTTGCACTCTGTTTTAATGCGCTCAGCGCACAGATTGAACTGTTGTTGCCGATCTGTAGCCGAGAAGAAATCATGTTTCCCATGTGACCGTTAAAAAACCTGCGATTAATATAGGGGATTGTGGCCCATAAAATGAATGCCTTCGGTCATTGTGTGCAAAACCGTACAAAATATGGCATAGGTGTAATTGTATTATTTGATCGGAGTGCCCTGATGGATATTTTCAGCCCTTATTCGTACATTTCCCAAAAAGTTATTTTTAACCTCTTCCATAGGAAAAGTGAAGTTTGAAAAACCAATGGGTACTTTTGGAGGTGTGTTCAGGCTTGCCTGAGGAACAACCAGTTTTTGCATGAGCGTGTTACATGCTAAAAACATGTTTAGAAGCCGAAGTGTCTGGTGCACTTCACGCACTGCCATCAGTCACAAGAGGCCTCTCCGGTGAGGGCTGAGGCCTAAATATGTACAGCCCCAACACAAGTGTGGTGCAACAATTATCAGGACTATATCCTGTGACACCTCATGCTGCTGTCCTATTTTGAGCTACACTCTGGCTACATAAAACAAATTACTTGTAAGTGGCTTTCAAAACAAAAAAGTTGATGTGGTAAAAGTTGCAATCCATTTCAACACGAAGCTTTAAGGTTATGAGAGGATCTTGGTGAAATTAGACCAATACAGTCTACTTTTTACAATACTTCCCAATAAAACAACATTTAAATAAATGTAAATCCACTACTCTTCCCTTATTTCTACAGTGCGTGTGTGCGCAGCAGCCATTTGGATGTAACTGGTTTCTTACTTCTTGCCTGCTTGCTCTTGTCTCAGCTGTTCCTGAACGCCATCAACCGCTTGGTGGAAGTCAAACACTGTGGAGGAGGAGAGGGGACACACACGCTCACGCACCACCAGAGAAAGCAGGGCGCACACACACACACACACACAACCATACAGCATGTACACACACACACAACCATACAGCATGTACACACACACAACCATACAGCACGTACACACAACCATACAGCACATACACACACAACCATACAGCACGTACACACACAACCATACATCACGTACACACACAACCATACAGCATGTACACACTCAACCATGAAGCACACACACACACACACACAACCATACATCACGTACACACAAACATACAGCATGTACACGTACACACACAAACATACAGCATGTACACGTACACACACAACCATACAGCATGTACGCGTACACACAACCATACAGCATGTACACGTACACACAACCATACAGCATGTACGCGTACACACAACCATACATCATGCACACACAAACACGCTCTGAGACATTCTTTCAGATTAAAAAGTAGACTTCCCAGGGTGAGCCAGGCAAGACTTACCGATATGTGCTCTGTCTGAGATGATCAACCTTTCCTCCCAGCCTTTGAGACCTACACACATAAGCACTAATGTCAACACATGAAAAATGAAACAATTAATGGGAACAACAGAAGAACATTACCTTTTCCTTTGCGCTCATTCTTTTCAGCCTCTTCAAACAAACCCGGAATATGCACCACTACACCGTTACCTGAAATAGGACAAACAAGAAAGTACATCCATATTCTTGTAGAGGTCCAGTACAGACACCTTTTTAACAAGGTGGCCACTCAACGCATATAAAGGCATGTAAACCCTGTGAGGACTTGCTGAAGTTCAAGTTGTTTTGGTAAATGCCCATCACCACACAAGATTCATAACAATCCTTCATGTTCTCTGGGTTTGTGAACATTCAGCTGCCACCTGCAACTGCATCATTCCCGCCACTAGCTACCAGCTAGTAGGCAAGCCATTCAAATAACAGAAAATAACAACTTTCTCCTGTGAGGCTGGAGGAACACTTCTAACATAATTCAGTAACACTTTACAGCATAGCAAAAATATGGTAATAGTGTGGATAATGATATAGTAATGGTTAATTATTAAGTCATTTCAATATAATTAACAACTAACAGAATACACCTGAAAACTCTAGCTAAATACATTGATTGCATACATTTATAATTAATTCATTAATTAAAACAATTTCCGTACTATTACCAAACATCAAAGATAGCCAACTACCAACTACTGCCTCAAGCTTTGTGTTGTAATGGATCATAATGGAAATGGATTGCACATTTACCAAAACAACTGAGGAAGTTATCTTCACAATATTTGTGGGCATTCATTTGCTTCCGTTTTTTTTTTAAAGGGATACAGAAAAGGGTCTATACAGAAAAGGGTCCATACAGAAAAGGTCTTCTTCTAAGGAGGTAGGTGTATCATTTCCATATAAATAAAAAGTACATGACTCAATATGTCATGGAGATTCATTTTACAACTTTTGAAACATAACTAATGCTAATCAACAGTCTCTGACAACTGAACAGAATATAAAGACACCAGTTTAAAATAGGTGTTTTGTGACAATGCTGTAACATACATTAAATATAATTGGGATGAACAACGATTTTCATTTGTGACCACAAGACACACCACCTGGAGTTATACTTTTACTGAAATTACAGCAAATTGAATACAAATTCAAAATGAACAGTCATTTTCTTGCAAAGGTCGATTGTTCCCTTGTGATGTAGTAAATGTTGTAGCTTTAGCCGACAGATGATTAACTAAAGCAGAATCTCATTTGAAGTCTTTGTGGCTCGGGGGCCAGGTGTGCGCTGACAGCATATTTGTGATAAAAGCGTTCCTATTAAACGGAGTCGGTTCACAAGAGTGTTCAAACAGCTGGGCCTAATTATCCTTTTAATTGGACTACATTAACTGGAAGAGGTGAAGTCATTAAATACAATGGATCAGAGCAAACACTGACAATGTAGGAATAAATGAACGTGTGAGAGAGATGACAATGTTTTCAGGGCAGTTTTATGTAAAAAATATGTAATAACTATATTGAAATATGCAATAATGATAACTTATTCACTTTTGCCATAACAGTACATTGCAGTATAATGTGAACCATAATGTTTAGCATCCGAAGAAAGCCTGGGAGCCATTACAAGAGGCTATAGAGGGGCTAATGTGTGCTTGCAGGTCACTAGCCTAGACTAGCTCCCTCAGAGCTCAGAAGGCTGTTGCAGTGAGTGAGGGCACCTTTACACATGTCATCACCCTCGAGCGGTGCTTTGCCTATGAGCAGTTTGGAGTGGAGCCACTGACTCTTTTAAATACATTCCATTCATTGTTTCATTGTTGTTGGTGTGAGCTTGTAAAATAAACAGTATTACAGATACACATTAGTCTTAATCTAGTTAGGGCTTTAACTAGTTGTTTGCCCAGCGTCGTGGTTTGCAACAGTTTGCTGAATGTCACTCTTCTCCCTGGTTTCCTGTTGCACTGTCATATCAATAAAGCCTGAAGTAGATAAAAATATCTCCTAATTAAGTTGATAAAGAACAGTATTTATTGGTCAGTCGGTCTGAGACACAAAACACCTGCAATAAATGAGACAGACTGTAACAGACATGTACAGCTGTTTTAACAAGCCATCGTTAATGACCAGCTGTTAACTACAGGTTGTTAATGTGTGGACCATAAAACATACACATTATAGGATCATTAATAGAGTTTAATGTTGGCTTGGATGATATATCACACTTGACTACTAACTACCTTGGGGATTCTATGGTCAGTGAAGAAATTATTCATTTTTGGTGTGAATCTGATTTGAGCAATTTTGGAGAGGATTCTGTACTGTTGATTGTGATTATGCAGAAGAGAGAAACGGTGCCAATTTCAGTCAGAAGGATCCAGTGATATTAAAGGGTATTCTGTATGTAAGCTGAACCAAAATTGTTTTTGTGTTATAATGGTAATGTGTGAAGAGAGAAAAGCCATTAGCTAATGAAGTTACTGCAGATGAGTGGGTCTGGTGTAGCCCGCAGTCTGGCTCTGACTCAAGATCATAACACTTCAGATGAAAGAGAGTCATGACTAATGTGAACCAGGCAACACTGGTCAATGGAGGCGATGAGAAATGACCGTTATGTAAGTAAACGTGGCCAAGCAAAGCATGGATTAAGTGTTTTGTGACATACGCACCAATGAATGCAGTAACCTTGGGGTTGATGATGCCGCTGGGGAGGAGGTGAAAGTCATACTCCACTGAGTCCACCACAACTGTATGTCCTGCGTTGTTGCCGCCCTACAGAGAAAGAGGAGTGGTGATAAGACATTATGCATCAATATAAAAGTTCTATACCAATACAGATATTTCAATGACCAGTTTAGCCAATATAAGTTATCCTTTTGCACAACAGGCCCCCTATAGAGGCTGATACCGAGATCAGTAAACCTATGAATATCGACCGATACCGATGTGCATCCCTAATATACAATACAATGAAGCCAAAAGAGCCTGAGCTACACTTCTGGCTGGGCTGAAAAAGTACATGAAAAACCTGTGCAACAATAAGCATTAGCATTTGTCTCTCTGTTTAACTGCTGTGGTTCAACGTCACCAAGTCACCACCAAGTCATTGAGCGGTCAGCTGAACTACTATGGCGGTTTAATGGTCACCTAATAGTTACCAGCATAGTTCGGATACGGTCTGCTACTAAATGCCATCACTGTTGGCAAACTGTCATGATTAAACTATCAATATGAATAGTCATGAAATGTTTTTGACTTTTGGGTCAAACTGATTCAACATTACTTGCATATCATAAAGTAGGAAATTTAAGTAGAACCAGGCAATAGTCATTTAGGTTTTAGGTTAGGAACGTTCTGCAATCTGTAACTTTCTGTGAGTAGTGCATGTGTGTGGTACCCAGGGCCCCCTAAAGCCCTAGATGGTAGCTATATGTAAATGAAGAAGCCCATCATGTGTTAGCCCATCATGTGAGTGACCCGTGTGGGGTTATTCCTGGCTACCGCGGTACCCTGAAGGTGGAGCGTGGCCGGCGCACGGGGGGTGGGGGGGGGTGAGTCAGATGCCTCTCCTTTTTAGAAATCTACGATCCACCCAGTATCCTGCAAACTCAACTTCATGATCAGTGGCCTATACTGTAATATCTGGTTCACAGTTGGTCTTGGACAAGTAATATCCACACAATAGTTATTGGAATGTGGATGTGTATAAAGTATTTGAGGTTACTTCTTTTGGCTGAAACAGTGGAGTCTTCTTTCATATAAATAAAGTACATGACTCAACATGTCACGGAGATTATTTTACAACTTCCGAAACATGTTCATTGCTAATCAACAGTCTCCGTGGCAACTGAACAGAAAACAAATACATGAATGTAAGTAAGTCAAGTGGGCCTGTAGTGACCTGTCCTTTAGTTTACACTAGAAACTAGAGAAATGAGAGAGCCCAGATACAACTGCTGAGTTTTAAAAAAGTAAAGTTTTGTGTTTTTGTGGAGTACAAACTGAATGAAATTAATGTAATATAATACATATGGATCCATTGTGGTCAAGTGTACCAAAGTGCAAGGTTTAGCCCCTGGTTTGCTCCTAAGTGTAAGGTGTAACAACAGGATGCCATTGATCAAATAACCGTTTTGTTTATGTGGCAGTGGTCATGGATATATGATATCTAACACTAACGAACACTCAAGTGCTTCTGTAGATCTCCAGGGACAGGTCACGCCCTTTGGCTTTACTTTATATCCCCCTATAACCCAACTAAGACTTCCAGGTATGTACTGTAAGCAAATCCAAGTACAAGTGCTGGCAAAGCTTCTTTTATAAAAAGATCAACACTATCTGCAACAGCTAACTCACACATTAACGAGACTAAAAACTTGTGGCTGTACTCACTCGGGCAGGAAGTGGTCTCTTGGCAGCGCTTCAGGACATGGACGACACTACTACTGTACGTCAACCTCCCAGTTAAGACATCACAAGATTGAAAAATCCATAACAATCACGTGATTTTGTGACTTTGACTCGTACAGTTAGTATAATATAGAATCAATAAAAGGACAAATAAGTGTTCAGAAAAGGGGAAGTACTCAGAGTTGCGCTAACATCTTTCAAAAGTGGAAGTATGATCTCACAGACCAGTCCAGATGGCCCCTCAATAAGGACTTCCCTTGAAGATTAATTAGTTAAAGACTGCACATGAAGTCATGAAAATGCTGATTTATATGTTGGTGTGGGCTGGTGATTAAACTGCAGTTGAAGTAAATGACCTTCATAAGACAGGCTGTAGAAACTAAATATCGATCAAATATATGAGTATAAGCGTTCAGCACTAGCTTTGCTTTGCCTATGCTGAGTGACTTCTTTGTAATCAATGTTTTGTTGTCAAAGGGTCTGTCAATATTCCAAATATGATAAGGACCTGGGCCAAATGAAGAGCCTGCACCACTTTATTTAGAAACACCGGCATTATAATGAGTGAGCTGGTCCTGTGCAGGCGCAAACTTGGGAAGACAATCTGGTCTACTGTGTGGCTATGGTCAGAAATCTAAATACATAAATAAGATCATCTCAGTGGCCATTTCTGACACTCAAGGTAAGCCTTTAGCGCAATCACCTGAAACCGGAAAATATTATAATTGACAAGTTTGATCTACAGACCAGGAGTTGAATCTTGCTGTAATTTTAACAACATTGTATCATGGTAGAGTAGGTCTGTAGATTTGCTATCTTTGCTGTACTGTGATGGTCATAAAGTCATTTTCAGATATACACCTGGTCTCTTCACTTATCTCTCTGGTGCTGCACTGAGTTCTGTCATGTGCACACGACAGGAGGCAGAAAGCTTTAACGGTGTCTCAGGAGCTAAGCGGCTAGCAGCAATTCAAGGTGACATTAGCAAAAGTCGAGGAATATGACAAAAATGCGGTTTGGCTAACGAGATGGCATTAGCTTCACACCAACTTCAACTGTTTGCCAATTTACACCGGCTATCTGGTGCGCTTAGCTGGCAGTACCTGTAGGATTTCAACCTAGCTTCATCCAGAATACAGTAGATGGCTAACCAACCTGACATCTGCACACCATATCCGCGTCTTGAGCCAGCAAGTCCACAACTTTGCCCTTCCCTTCGTCGCCCCATTGTGCACCCAGCACCACGGTCACTTTGTTGCCGACGGCTGGTCTGGGTCCCCGGTTCGTGGGACAGTCATTGGACTCTTCCTGACACCCGCTTTCCGACATTTCTTCAGATGCTGCCTGGCTTTGGCTGATACTGCACTGTAGCTACTTGTTCCGCGCCCTCTCGCACAGCGCACCTCATCAAAGATAGGCGCAAGACAAGATGATTACTGTGTCACGACTCGAACATGCGTAAAAACACCAATTCTCTCACGACATTATTTATGTTTTTGCGATTCAGAGTTGGTTCTTTTTGTAGAATAGTTGGACACGGGTTACAAGACGCAAAAATAACACAGATTCACCCTGTTTGAGTGAATCATCTTGTGCTTTTTTATCATCTCAGTAGACACGCCCACAGTTTTGGGGGTGTGTCATGAGTGGCGTACGGTGTATCCCGTTGTAATAACCACACCATACCATAGATCTAATCCAGGGGTCGGCAACCTTTACCATTCAAAGAGCCATTTGGACCCGTTTCCCACAGTAAAAAAAAACACTGGGAGCCACAAAACCCCTTTGACATTTAAAATGAACTAACACTGCATATA